>LBNU01012718.1:41534-120597 GCA_014162995.1 Artemisia annua | reverse complement strand
ATATATTGACTTAAGCAGTGCACAGCATAAGAAATATCAGGCCTTGTCATAGTAAGATATATTAACTTCCCTACAAGTTGCTGATAACTAGTAATATTTTTCAAATACTTATCATCATCAGACTCTTTATGATTCAGCACAATATTTTCAGGTAAGGGAGTTAAAACAGGTTTGCAACCAAGCAGACCATAATCATTTAACAACTCAAGACAATACTTTCTCTGGTTTAAACATAGACCTTTACTAGCCTTAAGCACTTCAATTCCAAGAAAGTATTTCAACTCTCCTAAGTCTTTAATTTTAAACTTATTTCTTAGAAAAGTTTTAAAGTTCTCAATTTCAACTTCACTGTTACCAGTGATAACCAAATCATCAACATACACAAGCAAATACAACACAGAACTTCCTTTAGTTTTCACAAACAAAGAGTGATCATTTTTAGACTGAACAAATCCAGTTAGACTGAACAAATCCAGCCTCAAACAAAGCTTCAGACAATTTAAGGTTCCATTGTCTTGAAGCTTGTTTTAGGCCATACAGAGACTTTTTAAGCCTGCAAACTTTCTTACTGCCTTCTGGAAAAAGACCAGGAGGAGGCAACATATAAACTTCCTCATTTAAATCACCATATAAAAAAGCATTATTAACATCCATTTGAAATAATTTCCAATCATTTTGAACAACAATACTCAATAAGCATCTAACAGTGCCCATTTTAACCACATGACTAAATGTTTCATCATAGTCAAAACCTGGTTTTTGATTATAACCCTTAGCCACAACTCTAGCTTTATACCTTTCAATCTCACCATTAGACTTAAACTTCAATTTCCAAACCCATTTAGAACCTATAGGAATTCTACCCTCAGGAAGATCAACTTCTTCCCAAGTATCATTCTCATATAGAGCAATAATCTCATCATTCATAGCACCTTTCCAGTTAACATTCTTAGAAGCTTCCTCAAAGGAGGAAGGTTCACAAGACTTATTCAAATTAGCAACAAAACAGCAATTATCAAAACTTAACCTAGTATGATTAGCATATTTATCCAAGCCATACTTAAGTTTAGAATCAAGAACATAATCATTCAGTTTAGTAGGCAACTTAGAAGATCTACTAGATCTTCTATAACTAGTAGTTCCTTCCTCAGTTTCATTTTGAAAAACATTTTGAAAACTAGGCACATCTGTTTCAGGTAAAGCATTTCCCTCAGAATTACTATTTTCATCTAAAGGAGTTGCAGAACTAGAATCAACTGGTTGCTGTGGAGCACCAGGGTAAAATATCTATTCTAAAGTATCATCCTGGACATCATCCACTACCCTACCAGTTTGATTCAGATCACCTTCTCTACCAACAGATGCTACATCCTCTGTTTCATCATTGGGAGAGGGACTAGGAGTTCTGGTTTTTGACTCAACAATATCAAAGAAGTTTAAAGTATTGACTTCAAGATGAGAATCTGACAAATCAACTTGTTTCATTTTGTAAGGAAAAATAGTCTCATAAAATTTGACATCTCTAGAGTATAAAATAGACCTATTTTCCAAACTTAACAACTTATAAGCTTTCTTTCCACTTGCATATCCAAGTAAAACACATTTTTCAGATTTCTCAGAAAACTTATCAGACTCTTTTAAAATAGTAGCATAACAAAGACACCCAAAACTCCTAAGATGTGCCAGACTAGGTTCTCTACCATAAACCAAAGAAAAAGGAGATTTACCATTTAAAACAGAGGAAGGCAACCTGTTAATCAAATAAGTAGCAGTTAAAACACAGTCAGGCCAGAAAACAAGAGGAATTCCCCCCTGAAACATAAGACTTCTTGCTACATTAAGCAGATGCCTATGTTTCCTCTCAGCAATCCCATTCTGTTGAGGAGTATATGCAACACTAGTTTGATGAATAATTCCCATAGTATCAAAAAATTCACCCATTTTATTATTAACAAACTCAGTACCATTATCAGATCTAACAATCTTAATCTTCTTATTAAACTGAGTCAAAACCATTTTAAAGAAACTTTGAAACATATCAAAAACCTCATGTTTTCCTTTTAGCATATACACCCAAACAGATCTACTAAAGTCATCAACAATAGTCAAAAAATGTCTAAAACCTTCCCTGCTAACCACCTTATAAGGACCCCACACATCTAAATGTATAAGGTCACCAAAACCAGAAGACTTATGTTCACTTAAAGGAAAAGGATCCCTTGTTTGTTTAGCCTTATGGCAAACATCACAAGGTGCCCCATGATCAACATGAGTTAATTTCAAAGAACCTTTTAAAAGTTTTAAGACTTGATTAGCAGGGTGTCCCAATCTACTATGCCAAATATCTTTAGAAACAAAACAACTAAGAAACTCACTTTTAATCACACAAGCAGAGGAAACTTTAGACTTATCAAACAAATAAAGACCACCAAATTCACTACCAGTCCCCAGCACCCTCTGCTGATTCAAATCCTGAATATAACATTTAGTCTCATCAAAACCAACTCTCAATTTGCTGTCTTTAATCAACTTATTAACAGACATAAGACTAACACAATATTCAGGAACAACTAAAACATCAAACAAAACCACATTATCATTAAGTTTTAAATTGCCAACATGAGTAACTTTAGCTAAAGTTCCATTAGGATGTCCCACAGTAATCTTTAAATCAGATATATCAATCAAATTATGCATATTAAGAGGACTATTAGTTAAATGTTGATTAGCACCAGAGTCAATTATCCATCCCAGATGGTAATTGACCCCATCTAACTTAACATTAGCCCCAAAAAACTTATAAAAATGCTGATTAAAGAAAACACTGCAGTTAAAGAAGGAACAAGAATCCCTACCTGCCATATTGGCATGAGCAGAGGTTCCTGGTTTATCATTCAACAAGCTTAACAGCTTCATAACCTGTTCATTACTCAAAGACATACTACCAGTACCAGTTTTAGAGCCATTATTAACCACAGAAGCACTTTTGAAGTCATTGGTTTTATTAAAAGCATTAGCAGGTTTCAGATTAGGATTCTTTTTAAAACCAGGAGGATAACCAACAATTTCAAAGCACCTATCAACAGTATGACCCTTCAAACCACAATGAGAACAAAGCAAACTATCATAATTTCCCCTGTTATTAGACCCAGAATTATTACCATTATTGTTTCTTCTCCAATTAGTATTTTTATTATCATAAGTTTTAGAAACAAAAGCAGAAACCTGAGCCTTCTCAGTTTTGACAGTTGTGGTTGGAACCCCTCTATGAGATTCTTCCCTTGATACAATAACAAAAGCATCTTTGACTTCAGGAAGAGATTCCCTGGTCAAAAGAGTACTTCTTATGGGTTGATAAATGTCATCAAGACCCATAAGGAATTGCATCAATTTTAACAACTTACCATGATCAACTAGTTCTTGTCTAGCTTCACATGTACAATCAGGCAACTTAGTAAGAATATCAAACTCTCTCCACAAAGAATTCAGTTTATGATAATATTCAGAAACAGGTAGGCCACCTTGTTTAAAACTATTAATCTTTTGAAGCAAATTGAAAACTACAGAGCCATCAATCCTATCATAGGTATCTTTTAAATCTTTCCATACCACAGAAGCATTATCAGAGAAAACATGCCCAAGATACACATCCTGAGTCAAAGAACTCAAAATCCAATTAAGCACAACAGCATTACATCTATCCCATTGAGCCTCTAACAAAGGACTAGCAGCATAAGCAGTTTTAACACAAGAACCATCAAGAAAACCCATCTTATTTTTAATTTGCATAGCAAGTTTCATAGCACTAGCCCAAACTCTATAGTTCTCAACACCAGCCAATTTAACACTCACAACAGATGCACAATTAGAATCATTAGGATGTAAATGCAAAGGATTACTCTGATCCAAACTACTAATCATAATAGCCATAATGACAGAAAACAAAGAACAAACAAACCAAACAAACAAGGCAACAACAACACAAATAACCAACAGAAAACAACCAAGAAACAAACACACCACAAACAACTAAACAGCAAACAACAAAAAACAACTAATAATAAAAGAAACAGACAAACAGACAAGTAATCCAATCAACTCACACCCAGAGTTAACTTGGCTCAAGTCAGCAGACTGTGAATGGCCAGAGCAGGTTTCCGTACCAATCAAAGTTGGCAGGTCAAGATGTTAGCCAAACCGTTTGCGCCCACTAAACTAAAAACCAGTTAACCCTAAAGAAGAAAAGATCACTTACAGTGTAAAAGCAGCGGAGAAACCACAATCAACTACTCTAGATTCACTTAGTCTAGAGTAATTGACTCAAGAATTAGCCCAGAAACCACAGATCCCCAAAACCCCAAATAAGAAATTAGGGTTTTCAAGAATCGACCAAGAATCAACAATCAATAGTTAATTCTTCAAGAAACCAACACCAGAACCTTCCAATCGATCAGAAACACAAAACCCCCAAATTCTAGGGTTTCAAGAAAAAACCCTAAAATCCAATCGAGCCCTAAATCAACCAAGAATCACCAAGAGATCAAACAATTACCAACCTAGAGCTCTGATACCATGTTAAAATGGTACAGAACACAGCTAATAATCACCCAACCAACCACCCCTTGGTGATAATCTTTTATTACAACAATATACACAGAAGATTAGTCCCCAACACGGGTGCTAACCAGACAAATACAAAAGAAAGATTGTTGTCCCTCTAATAGGTGCAACAATAAGATACAAACAACTCACACACTATCAGATCTACAAACAAAACCAAACTAGAGATCAAGAAGATCTACTACACTTGTTTACAATTGTAAACTACCCAGAAACCCAATAAAACCCAGATGATGATGAGAGAATTGTTAATGTGTAAAACTGTGAAATAGCAGCGTAAGAGATAATGAAACCCTAGCTGATAGGATAGATTATATAGCCCACAAACTTTCACTTTAAACCCTGCACAACAAGAACTAACAAACAACACCCAAAAAGTTATAAGTTAGAAAACTAGTTATAGAAAAATTACATAATAACCCCTGAAGGTTCATCTGTTTGTCATACAGAAGTGATACTTTCAACAGATTTTTAATTAACTGCCAAACAAAAAACCAATATACAAAGGGAATTCGAATTTATCAATTAACTGAAGGAAGAAAAGCTAACAATAAGCAAATCGAATTAGCAGAAAAATTAACTGAAAAAAGTAAAAATAAAAATAGCAAATTGAATTAGGGTTTACATTGATTCGATCCAAGCATTAGATTGTTGGTATTAAAGAAGTAAATTTGATGAACGGAAAGAAAAAACTTACCATGATTGTTGAATTAAGTCATCACATAACACACGGTAGATTAAACAGATGGAAGTATGAAGATTCGAGTGTATAATTTTGTTTTACCAAAAACATAAACTATCCTACCTTGGATCGCATAATACTGTTAGATATAAATTTGTTGGTGATGATGGCTAGTAATGGAGGAACTGGTGGTGTATTAGATAAACTGGAGATGGAGAGAAAAAGAATTGTGGAGTAGGTTTTCATTATTTGTCTACCCTTAATGACACGCGGTTTTTTCTTTTGAATTTTACAGTTTGACCCAAAAGTATTAGCTAATAAATTTCAAGCCCATGTGTATTTTTGAACTTTTTATATACGAATAAACAAAAACGAATTTGTAATTGTTTTATGCCAAATTAGGAAAAATTAAGTTTTTTTTAATTAAAAAAGAGTTTTTAGAAAAATTAATATTAATTCTCTTAGGGTGCGTTTGGTTCACAGAATGTTTTTGAAGGAATTGTAATCTTTGGAAGGAATTGTAATTTGAATGAATTGTAATTCAAAGAATTGGAATGTGTTGGAATTGTAATATGTTGGAATTGTAATTGATGAAATGTGTCATTGTGTTTGGTTGACTCGCAACGTAATGTAATTCAGAAAAACAATAATAATAATAATAATAATAATAATAATAAAATAGTAATAATAATATTATTTATTAAATAATAATATAATATAAATAATAATAATAAATAATATCAATATAATAATATTAATAATATTATTATTTATTAAATAATAATATAATAACATAAATAATATTATTTATTTAATAATAAATAATAATATAATAATAATAATAATAATAATAATAATAATAATAATATAAAATAATAATAATAATAACAATAATAATAATAGCAATCTAATAAAATAATAATAATAATAACAATATAATATAATAATAATAATAATAATAATAATAATAAAATAGTAATAATAATATTATTTATTGAATAATATTATAATAATATAAATAATAATAATAAATAATAACAATATAATAGTAATAATAATATTATTTATTAAATAAAAATATAATAACATAAATAATATTATTTATTAAATAATAAATAATAATAATATAATAATAATAATAATAATAATAATAATAATAAATAATAGCAATATAATATAATAATAATAAAATAATAATAATAATATTAATAATAATAAAATAGTAGTAATAATATTAATAATATTATTATTTATTAAATAATAAATAATATAATAATAATAATAATTAATAAAAGTAATATAATAATAATAATAACAATTATTATTATTATTATTATTATTATTATTATTATTATTATTAAATAATAATAATTATAATAATAATAATAATAATAATAATAATAATAATAATAATAATATTATTATTATTATAATTATTTTTATTTTTTATAATTAAATAATATGCTAATAATAATTAATAATAACGTTGAAAGATAAATAATGATATTTAACTTTTAAAAATCTGAATTACAACGTAATTCAACACATTCATCAAGTTTGCTATGTAATCTGAATTACATCACTGGACGTAATTAGTTGTAATCCAATTACATTTCCCTGCAAACCAAACAAGCAATGTAATGTAATCTAAATTACAATTACATCCATCCTGCCAACCAAACAGGATTGTAATGTAATTCGGATTACAATTACAACGAATTACACCGAATTCCAACGAACCAAACCCCCCCTTATTGCCTAATAAGGTATGAATTGATTTTTTTGAAATGAAAAATTCCCAATAGGGGTTTTGTTTTATTAGGAAAAAGATTTTTTGTGTGTTAGTACTATTTTGAATATTTCAAACTTAAGTTCAAAAAAAAAAAAAAAATAAAAAAATTCAAACTTTAAATCTTTTGTTCTGTTTCACGCTGAAATAAAAACAAAACAATAACGCAATAAAAAGATAAAATGAAAAATTCACCCACCACCAAATGATGACCCCAACCCATAGCCGTCGACTTGAATTTGCACTTGCTAAGACTAGAATTTGTACCCTACACCCCACCAATTCCTACCAAATCTCCAGTTTTAATAGTTCGTAACTTTGAATAGGTCATATCCGCCAGTACCGTCCCTAGCAGTCTCCAGTTTAAATAGCTCATCTAACACATTTTTACCTCTCAACTTTTATTCAAAAGGTTTGAGAAATATGCCTTCCGAGCCTCCACAATCCACTGTCATCCAGGTGGCAGAGCCCCCACAAACCAAGCATAACACACCCCACAAAATCAAACAAGTTGCCATTGTGATGGGCACAAAAGTTGTAGCCGGGGTGCAAAAGGTTGTCGCCGGGTTGCAAGGTATAGTTGCACTTCTCCGTAGTGCTTGGGGCAAATTTGAGGCACAACAAGCTGCAAACACTCCCCCATCTCGAAATGAATTCATTATCACTTGTTTACTTGGTTTTGCAGCTATCAAAGCCCAAGGAGATCAGGGTCTTTCCCACACCCACCCTAAACTGTTTAAGGTCTCGGCCACCAGCCTACTTCTTTATGGATCTGCTTCTCTTGCTGAAGGGTTGGTGGTATCTAACCGGGATCGTGCTATTGCCCGTCTTGGAAGAATTGTGTATCTGGGCATTCTAGTAGGATCGCTGGCCTCTTTTATCTTTTTTTGATTTGTTAAATAATTAGGCTCTTAATTACTGGAGGACGTACTTAATTGTGCGTAGGCTGTGTTGTATAATTCTGAGCTAATTGTTTTGTATGTCCCATTGTTAGCTAATAAGGCCGGTTGGTCCGGCCCACTTTTTTTGGCCCGTTTTGTATTATTTTGTTTCTATTTAGTGTATTGCAAAATTTCTTTACATAGTATCAAGAGAGAAAAAAAAAAAAAAAAAAAAAAAAAAAAACCGTCGAGCTGTCAGATTTGGCAATAAACGTGAATTTGTTTCACGTCAATTTTGTTTCCAAGTCAATTGCCTTTTAGGATAGGTACAAGGTATTTGGTACCTTTTTGTTTTGTTTTTTTCTATTGAGGTTATGTAATGAATGGATACTTTTGATGAGCACTGGTAAAAGTAAGATTCGAAACAAGTTATACTTTTGGATTGAAAATTGGATAAAAATAGGATTTGGGATAGAATGTTTGTGATATCAAGTTGTCCAAGTGATTGCTTATTTGGTGTAGTTTTTTTTTTTTTTTTTTTTTTTTTTTTTTTTTTGGGGGCAAATTTGAATATGGTTGGGATTGGTTTTGCCGAACCGTGGATTATATTTGGTATGATGGATTTATGTATTTGTTTGAAAAATGGTAAACTCACCATATTGTCTTATTTTGAAGACTAGAATTTAACGGCTACTATTTGATTCAGCTTATGGATTATTAGTTTGGTTTGATTATTTTCAGTTGCGCAATGGTATTGGTATTGGTATTTGTATCGGTTTATAATGGGTTATTGTTGGCTAGTTTGGTTTTGCAATGGTGTTGGTGATGGTGGTACAATAGTCTTAGCTAATCCACTTGTATTGTGTTCGATCCTGTTGTGCCACTATCGTGTCAATCCACTTGTATTGTGTTTGTTGTTTCATATTAATTGTTGTTTATGTGCTTGGTAACTGCCAAAACTAAGATTGGGAGCAAGCACGCTTCATATAATCTGTTCAAACTTGCAAGTCTCTAGTTAAAAAACTGTGGCGGAAGTTGTTAGTATCCCATTACGCACGGCCTAAGTCCTTCAAGTGTGTTGGGCACGCAGCATATCAGGTTTGGATCCTGGCTGTGTATGCCTGATGAAGATGTCGATGTATGAAGTTTGTAACAACGCATCCCACATTAATATGAGAAAGAAGTTTGAGCCCCTTATAAGCCTAATGTTGTGGGACACCAATACCTTTGATCATGGTTTTAGTTGAGCCCGAATGTATTGGGTCGGTCCCTTGCTCCAAGCTTTGGTCGTGTTACGAGTAGTATAATAAGATTCATGAGCTATAGGGATGTGACGCACACGAGGCTCATGCATATCCTGTGGTATGGAGTTATGGATCCTGCTTATGTTAGGCCTAACTTGTAGGCCATGTGGTTAAGTTGGGGAGTTTGTAACAACTCGTCCCACTTTGGTACAGAGTACGAAATGGGAGCCCCTTATAAGTTAAAATTGTGTGAATGATAGACAATCTAATTCCAATTCCCCATTCACCTTGGTTGTGATTGTGAACCCTTTGCGTGTGATCGCGGTTGCAAGCCACCATATACTAGCTAGCCGCCACGGCCTCAGTTGTTTTGATGGATGTAGAGTGTATTATCTTATGTTTCAATGTTATGCATATGCTTAGACATTAGGTCAGTTTTCTGCTTGTACATTTCCTTACGGTTTGACTTGTGGGTTATGGGGTGAGGGGTCCTGATTCTACATTTACATTAGATGCTTCTCATTATATGGCTTGTTATATGTTATGCATAAACAACCATAGTTTTGATATATCGACTGATATGATCAGTTTTCTTATGAATGGTTTGGTTTATGCTGCTGTTGATGTGAGTGACACTCTCAACAGAATTTCGTCCAACCTTTGACATATGCTTTTATAAGTCATTTCTAAGAGATGGTTAAGTGGTATATGATACATATGTTGTCATTGAGATCGTTGTTAGCTATGTTGTACTGTATTTGCTAGGTTCCTAGTTTCCTTTTTGATACATGTGTATGTATTGATAGGATAAATTAATATTTTTTTAATAAACACCAACTACAAAGCAGAAGCAAGCTTCCGGTCAATACGACAATACCTTTCACCCCCAAAAAAAAGTTGAGCCCATTTGACAAAATGACAAATACAAATACTATAAATACCAAAGTACCTACTCTTTTTAAATATCTGAATTCTAAACTCTTCACCGGCCAGCTCCCTTCCCATCTATGGCGTCTGGTATTATTCAGGCAGGTGCAGATTTGGAACACGCACAAACAAACAATAATCCCTCATCCTCCACCGTCACCTTTTACTTCCAATGTTTCTCAGACATGTTTAATCTATTAATAACAGAAACACGCGGTCTTATTCTGTATATCTGCAGCCTACGGACTAACTATTATCCATGAGCATTATTATTGCGTGTAGATGCTGAAATCATGCCCCGATCCACGCTTACATTTACTGTCACTGGTTTACTTGCTTTTGCTGGTATAAAGTTTCAGTCTGAAAGTGGATCCCCATTTCAAACACACCCTCGGACCATCATATTTTCAGTTACTAGTCTACTGTTGTATGGCATTGCTTCTGCAGCTGAACTAGTCATTTATAATCCGGTTCATACCATATATGCTCGCTTGGTTAGGATTACTTCTTTGTGCATTTTGGTTGCATCTTTAGCTTGGCTGTTCTATTCTTGAAACTACTTATTACCGATTGATTGATTCGTGTTGTATCATACATTTAGACTATATCTCGCCTGCTAATACAACCCTGCAGAGTGTCGTACATAATTAAAAAAGTTCAACGGTTCTACCGCTAGGTACTAATGCTAACAAGATTTTAAGTCGTTATCGTATTCATTTAAAGCCTGAAATGTGATTTTGTTTGCTGTTTCAAGGAAAGTCGATTCAAAGTACCATTTGTTAATGTAATTTCTCATTTCATACAGGGTCTAGTGTGAAAGCCATGTAGGCTTTTTGTTAAATGTTACAAGATATATGAGGTTATAGTTTATCATGTATATTGCCTTATAGCCTCGTGTGTGTGTATGTGTATGTTTGTATGTGTTTCTTATGGGTATGATTGTTCATGGTTGTTTATTGTTATGATTGCAATAGGAGTTTGAGTGCTGGGGTTTATGACATCCACATTGGTTGTGAACTTGTGACTGCAAATCCTTAGCCCCTTAAAGATTATGGTATTGAGCTACCAGTACAAACACAATTACTATCAATCTTTTGAAGGTTTGGGTTGTTATTCTTTGAAGGACGATGTACAATTTTATATGAGTTAATATACATTAACTAGATATTGTACGAGTATTGCCATAGGGCTTGAGGCGTTATGTGAATGATGATTCTGGCATTTTGTTATGTGGGCTACTTATAAATTCCCACCAGTATTTTAGTTGTTGCGAAGTTATTTGCATGATTCTACAGTTTAGGCTTTAAAGATACACAATTAGCAAACAAGGTTGAATTTTGTTATGAATAGCGAACTCACACGCCATTTCTCTGTTTGGACTTGAACCCCCAACAACTTGACTAATGGAGGAAACCATTAGACCGAAGGCCTGTTCATATAAAGTTACATTTGATTTAGTAAATTGTCTTATGGATTCAATTGTGGGTGGGTTTTGGAATGTTAAATTGTCGTTACATCGACGTTAGGAACTTGAATGGTGAAGTTTCTAACATCCACTCATCCATCTTGGTTATGCAGTGTTCTTGTGAACCGTATGCCCTTCTTGGCAGTCTGCTAACTATAACCTCAAACCATGCTTCTTATTTTGAACTTGGGCAGGGGATATATTGACAATTTTTTTTATTTGATTGTATGTAAGTATAGACATATTTGGAAATGATTGATGTTTAGAACTTTAATTTCACCTTTAGCTGGGTAACACATCTTTTATGAGAAGTGATATAGCTGGTTTCGTTTACTCTGATTCATAGCGAAACCCTATGACCCAAAACCTATCCAACAAGCCTGCTAGTAGCATATTCCTGAAAATACTCTGTTTTGTGATGATTAGGATAACTTATTTGGTTCTCATCAAAATGTATTAATTGAATCTAAGCACCAAAACCCTTCTAGTATTAATTGTAATTGCACTTTTTATTCAAATAAGTTGAACTCTAAATGGTGTTTGGAAACTGTTAATTCAGTATCATAAATAAGCACTTAACAGTTTCTAAACATCGTTTACAGTTCCGAGTTATTTTAACTTTTTCTAATTGCAATTTTGGTGCCTGTGGTATGGCCAAATTGCAGGTTTGGTCCCAAAAACTTTGAAAGTGTAGCGATAGTCCTCATTTTGAAGTTTGGGTTGCATTTTTGGTCCCTGACCGGTATGAAATGACTAAATTACCCTTGTCTTTTCTTAAAAAGACAAAGGGTATTTTAGTCATTTAACTTTATTCAGGGACCAAAAATGCTACCCAAACTTCAAAATGGGGACTATCACTGCACTTTCAAAGTTTTGGGGACTAAACCAGCAATTTGGCCATACCACAGGGACTAAAAATGCAATTAACTTTAACTTTTTCAGGCCGTATTTGCGAACACTCTGTATCTCTTGGATGCTGTTTAACATTATAGGTAGGTTGAAGCATGCAGCAGATGTGAATGGGGCCATCTGAACCATCAGGGAA
The DNA here is from genome assembly GCA_014162995.1 of Artemisia annua. Taxonomy (NCBI): domain Eukaryota; kingdom Viridiplantae; phylum Streptophyta; class Magnoliopsida; order Asterales; family Asteraceae; genus Artemisia; species Artemisia annua. The sequence continues at coordinate 107,944 of LBNU01012718.1, read as the reverse complement.
CCTAGAGTTGTGGTGCAAACAACCAGTGAGGTGGACATACTGAATGATGGGTGTCGCTGGTGCAAGTATGGACAAGAAGGTCATCAAAGGAAATCGTTAAATGTGGCAAAATGCACGGGTTGGGTAATGGGTCAATATGGGTTTGGATAATCCATCGATGCTTTATTGCCACTTTTATATATATATATATATATATATATATATATATATATATATATATATATATATATATATATATATACTAGATTAACGACCCGCCCGATGGGCGGGCTAGTTTTGATATATTATTTACATAAATTTAAGATATTTGTAATTTAAATCTATATTGTTTAATATAAATTAGAATAAAACTAAAAAAGTTATTTGAATGTAACCAATACTTATAGCTATAATTGATAATTTATTAATTCTTAGTAAAAAAACACAAATCACCATTGTTGATTGATATATAAACCGTTAAAACAAAAGTACATGACGTAGCGCATAATTTCCAGCTTATCTAAGTTTGTGCAAAACTTGTGTCAAACGCCTCAAAACAATGCCTATGTGCCATCGGCACCTCGTCCCATATCACAAGTTTAGCCATACAAAGCAACTCTACAATTGTGTAAAATTAAAGACATCGATTGACACACAATTTGTCCACTCTTTTAAGCAGTTGTTTAAATACCAAATATAAAACAGATAGAATCATAGACTTACATGTGCAACTACTTCATACGAATCCATAGCAATGTTTATATCTATTAAAAACTTGCATTTTTGCATATATACCCAAAAGATGCTTAACTTGCACTATACATAATGCATTGAAAACTTGTATTTTGAGAAGCCCTGCAAGTATTTGAGTTTTAGTGGGTATATATGGGAAGAGATCTAGTGAGAAGAGAAAATCAAATAAGAAGAGTGAGAAATATTCCTGGCCACACATTTCAAATAAGGAAAAAAGAATTAAGTGGAGATGCATCTACTTTTGTAGGTGCATCTAAAATATGCGGTTGTGGTTTCTTCTCATCCTTCTCATTTTAGTTTTATTTCTCATTTGATCCTTACTCGGGTATATATACAATTCTCCCAATCTTTTAATACATGTACCTGCTCAAATGTTACAAATATGATTTTTGAATTCTATATCCGGCCAAAATACGCTTACGTGTAAAAAAAATGGAAAGTCAAACTTGTGTTGATAACTATTTTTTTCGAGAGAAAGAAAGCAAGTCCTCCGAGACAAATTAAAAGGTTACTGTTTCCCTTGATGAGTAGCTAAATGAGACATTCCTAAATTCAATACGACCTTTCAAGCTTGGCAACTTTGACCTTGTGACAATCAATAAGCACTATTAGTTGATATATATTAAGCGGCGGTTTAAGGCATTAGAAGAAGTGCCTTTGGATGTGAACCGGTCATTGGTCGCAAAATCTATCATTTAGTTTTTGTTTCCATGATATCAATATGTGACGGTGGTTCATGACAATGTGAAAGACCACGTATTTTAATCTCAATTATGTATAACTGGAAAAAAGAGTAAACACGATCAGTCATCTTGGAAATCATGCCATGAAACTTCAGTAAACTATATTAACAACTTATTAAGTCTTTAAACTTCACGAATCGGGGATTTTTTATTATTTTTTATTTATTTATTTATTTATTTATTTTTTTTGTGATTTTACATCAGAACACATTAAACATACAAAATGCAATGAAAACTTTGCGGTTCAATAGAACAAAATAATAAACAAACTCAAAAGAACTACAAAGTTTCAGCTACAGATATGATTGCTCTTTGCCTCTTTCATTGGTATATTAACTTAATTACCATATGAGGGAACCCAATAGTATCATGATAATCTCTAATAGCTTCCGAAAGTTCAAGCATTTGACCTGCACAACACAAACTAATTAACATTAGAGTCCACGTATCACAAAACCAAACTAATAACAACAGCTTTCATTTCTATGTATGTGGGAAATGACATAAAAATAGTTTATCATGTAAAGACATACTTCGCCTTTGATATCAATAAAGCTAAACATGTTTTGTTACCCATTTGAAAAAGTAAAGTGCAAGTACATATAATCACATGGCAGTTAATATTAATAATAAAAGAGCAAGACATTTATAGAATCTCCTATAACCATAAATGAAACTTTTTAGAAAATTTTATGTACTACTTGTTCCTTACTGGAAACCTAAGACAATGCAAACCATGGTTTACTACCATCTGGTTCTCGTACTAAACATGATTACACGTAAATATTAAACTCAACAAAATTCTTTGTTTGCCTAACTGATTAGCATATCAAGGTTTCTACCAATTCACATCATCATCCAGTCAACCAAACATAGGATCTTCTTATCATATAAGGGATACACATTTAACGTTATGAGCTGCTATTTTTCAAAACAAATAAGCACTTCATAAACACAAACGTACTAATGTCATGTTGTCTCATAAGGATATTATAGTATAACATACCACAAAAGGATCGAGCGCTTTGTCTCATAAGGATATATAGTATAACATCCACAAACGTACTAACTCTTAAGTATTTTAAGTATCAGGCGCTTATAACATACCACAAAAGGATCAAAAGCAACATAAAAAAAACAATCATAGCAAAACCATAACAATTATCAAGTAACTTACATTGCAATTATGTTAAAAGAAATAGAGGTACAACGTTATCTTAAAACTAACTTGTGTATTTTTAACCCAAAATAAAACATCTACACCATTTTGTTTGAACTGTGACTATCCGCTTGACAAATTAACCTCTCATCTTATTGTTCAATTTAGACTCACTTAAATATTAGTTATCATATAACAAAATTAAAGAGCTTTTGATCTTCAGCCAATTTTTTCTTAGAAATTTTTTAACAACATCCAAAATCAATGTAAATTACCACTAACTGTACTTAGATAGCAAAGTAAAGCATTCTATGTAAAGCCACCGTCAACAAAAATTAATCTTTCAATAAAAGAAACCCCAAAGTTTCAACAAAATCAGCCAAAACAAAATTATTAAATATCTGAGCATAAGATCCTTTCATAGTTACCTCGAACCGCACTTGTGTAGGTCTCCAAAATCATAAGTGACCACCAAACCTTAAACCAACTCGTATAACTCTTCTCTTCCGTACAAATTTTTCATAAACCTGCTTAACACAAACAAATTTAATGGGTGCCTACTGTTTAATAATATAAGCCTTATCTAGAAAAAGCTATAGGCAATGATATAGAAAAAAATGAATCTATATATTCACCTAACGAATGCTGAAAATCCAGCACAGAAAGTCCTAGCACCAAGGATCTTGCAGCGTCACTGGTCTTGTAGATAAAAGTTGAACCAACACTGTATTCCATTAGTCTGCATATAAGTCAGACAGTCACAAAAGTTCATCATAATATTAGCTGATCATAATCATTTTAACAATAACCAAACACCAAGAAATTGATTATATATGACTTTAACCACTACCTTGTTGTGTTGAATCTTGCTACAACTCGATCAGCTAATGAATCCTTGTAGTAGCCATATGCCATTTGGTCCTTAAACCACACATAGCTTTAGCCGCGGTCCGTTGGGTGTGGTAAAATAGGTTTCGAATGAACCCTTCTACAAAGGGTATTTCGAACCACTCTGTGAAATCCCCACCCACCATCCTACATGGCTTTTTCTACAAAGGGTGTGTTAATTACAGATGTCGTTGGTAATATTTTAAGAATTTTAGTTATAAAAGCATAATACCTGATGACAATATAAATAATGCAGGGCTTCTTTCTGGAATCTTTCTTGAAAAATAATCTCAAGGTGCCTCGTAATACAAAAGAAGATGACCTGCAATTTGTTGATATGATTAGTTCTATTAAAATAGGTAAACTGATTTATTCAATAAGCTTATATCATTGAGCTTACAGTTAGCAGAAACACACACGAAGAAATAATCTGTTACTATTAGCAAAAATATATAAAAGCCTTCAAAAATCAGTTTGTAGGTCTGCTTTTTGAATGCGACATCCTTAATTGTCTCGTTGGCATTTTTCATATTCTTTTTCATACATTTGCAACTTAAAGTGAATGAAACATAATTGATCACCTTTTAATATGTTGCACATCCATGGAGATTAGCCAATTTCTTTCCAGTGACATGTATATTTGGCCTACTTACAATATCATCTAGATCCAATTGCAATGCCTGTCACACATATTTACGGATGTAAGGGCCTAAGATAAAAAGCTCTAAGAAAACATTAAATTCAATTAAGGAACGGAAATGAGGCTATATAACAACTAATCTAAATTAGCTATAGATGAACCAAAATAAAGGTATAACTGAAGAAGAGGCATTATGTGTACGCTAGTTCACATTTATACATGAAATTTAATCACCATTCAATCAAGCTCCATTATTTATTTATTGATGTTAATAAAAGATGTAACAACATGTTTAGCATCCTAAACGTACTCTAAACCTAGGATTGGCTCATAAGTAGGTATGTCAATTTCAAGATCCTCATGTCCATCGAGATTGTTTTGCAACCATTAACCTTCATAAATGTTCAATTTTCTGCAACATAGATGTTGACAACAATACTTAGTTAATTGCATGTATTAAAGAAAATGGGCAATCTAAACAAACCCGACGAGTCCTTGTTCAACTTCGTAAACACCTTCTACACGAGCTAAATCATTCCAGATAGTACCTTCCTACCTTGAGATAATATACTTAGGTTATCAGTGTTTGGACTAACTTACCTGATTATATATGTAACATGATAACTTGAAACCATATTTACCTGAATATTAGAAGCAAAGCCACAAGAAAGCCACCTTCATCAACATTAATTGTTTCATCATGCCATGCCGCACTTCCATATGATCATTAAAAGACCTTCTCCTAGTGCTAACCGATAAAAAAACGACAGCGACATGGAATTGCTTGGAACCTGCAACCTGCATTTTTTAATACGTAATGAATCAGTAAGTAACATTCGTTTCATACTTCGATTTATCAAATTTCTTTATATATGCCTTCTAAAACCATTAATTCATATATGCCTTCTAAAAACACTCTTACATTACTTACCATCCAATATGAACCTCTATTCGTATATCGGGATTGAGTGAGACCTAATATCACGTCTATTCCATAAAGATCAATGATTTAGAGTTGTTGAAATTATGATAGGCATAATCACAACAGCATGGCCTATGCACATAATAGTGAACATATTTTAGGGGTGTTTGGATGTGCAATTTGAAAGTGAATATTGGAATATGTAGGATCATATAGATTACTGATTTTACATTCATCACTTTCACATTCAACTGTGATACATTTCTGAACAATATAATGCAAACATAAATCATTAAATTCATCTATCTAAGATATCAGTTTAAACTCTGACTCTAAATGCACATTGAATACCTCATTCATTGATAGATACACCAAGCATAGAGAGACCCACTTTTTCAGCAACACCTTTTTTCATGATCAGAACATTCTTATTCAATAAAAGGTAGTAGAAAGAAATGAGTGATGTGTTATACAAATGATTGAATGAGGGCTGCAATTTATAAGATACACATTACATATGAACTCACCTTAACTCTGCAGCTTCCAACAATTCACAATCACAATCTAAACAACGCACAAATAGATACACATTACATATGGCCAAGCTAAAAGCTATAACCCATGTAATATTCATATGATGGATGTCTAAGGTTTATATGACCCACCATGGATCTCCTAGACTCATACCAAACACCATCAACCACTAATGCTCACTAAATCCCTTGCACTCATAAACTCAGAAAACGCAGAATGTTAGGGTACTTTCACCCACATAAAATAATGACCATAAAAGCTTAAACACTCACACCAAATATTCCCCATGGTCTCTCATAAGCATAAAAGCTAATCCCAGAAGCCCATGGTCTAATAACATACACAAGTACCAATAAGAAAATCAAACTTGTTAACTATCCAGATTCGGATTTGAACGCACACCAAAAGTTTTTGATTTTATAAAAAATACTTCCACAACTTTTTATCGCGAATCCTTTTCGTGGGAGTCTAACATAACCTAAAACTTAACTTTTCCAAAAGGGCTAACCTTAATAACACTTTTTCATCCACTAAGCACCATCAAACGTTTACCCAAATTCTGTCCCGGTTTAACAGCTTTGACACCTTATCTCGTAAAATTCAAAAGACTAACTTCCCGACCTCAAAATCAGTCGTGGTTGGACTTTTTGAAAAGCTCTTTCTTTGAACTACAATTTAGAGTTAAAATTCGTGATCTAACTCATTACCATCTATTAAATAACTTCGTATCTTTACAGCCCTAACTTTCTGTCCAAACCCTAATTAACTCGCAAACTAACGCGTTTTACGCTCAATTCTCTTAACCAATCATCATACTATTACCAATTAATGATCCTAACATGTTTAACATTATTAATTTACAGAAGTTTACAAACCCTAAATCCATCATACTTAATATTACATGAATTCCAATAATAAATTAATTAATTGATCATAGGTTTTAATAATTTTACCTTGATTCTTGATTATTGCTTCACCAATAAAAACCCTAACTTTTTCTCCTCTCCTCTTGCTTTTGGTCGACCGAAATTCTCAAACAAATGGGGTATGGGTCGTTTGTAAGGGATATAAGGGTTGGGGGTTGAGCTTGTTTAGCTTAAAATTGTATTTGGGCTCAAATTGGGTTTCCTTTTCCTCCTTATCCCCCTTCTAGCCGAATTTTTGTATACATATATATATTTTTTATTTTTTTTTTAAAATTAATTTATTACACTCAAAACCTTATACTTTTTATATTTTATGCAAACTCACAACGAAACCTAACGTCTTACGCGATAAACCTTCATTTTACGACAAACCGGAAAAATAATCATTTTCAAAACAAAGTTTCCAAAAATAGATTTTCACACTCTTTTAAAATATAACTCATGAAAACAACCTCCTCGTAACTTACTAACGCCCAAATACTTGAACGAAGACTTGTTACGCAAAACCGCAAAACATCAAAACTACACAAATCACTTCTACACCACAAAGGCGATCAAAATGAACTTTCCCAAACTCAACACTACTCAAAATCATAACAATAACCTTACACGCAAAGGGATTTAGTGCCACACTCATACTCATCATAAATATATATATAATACTTATCTCACACATATACCCCACATAAAAATACTTAATTCACACCAACCAAAGTTAAACGACTAGAGACTATTAGTCAAACTAATCCGCTAAAATCACGGTTGTCACAAGTGGCACGTCTAGGCTACGTCTTGAATAACTGTTACCTATGTGTAACATTTGGTGAAGATGTTGTAGCGATGCCATTATCAGAGGGTCATCATTTTACTTGCTATTGTAACAATTACGTCTGAGGGGAATTATGGATTTCCTTTCCAAACACCCCCTCACGCCATCATGGTTGCGTGATTGTGTGTCTAAAATGAAATTTATCATTCCATTAAGACTTAATTGTTACAATAACAAGTAAAATGACCAACTGATAATGACATCACTACAACATTTTCACCAAATGTTACACGTAGCTAACAGTTATTCAAGGCATAGCCTAGACGTGCCACTAGACCAACACATATTTCTGCTAAATGAAATACATACCCTATGCATTGAAACAAAAAAGGAACTAAGAAGAATCTGTGTTGGTGCATTTGTGCGGGTTGTTGCTCACAATGGAAACCTGAATTAGTATAGGAATGCGTTATCTTTTGTTCTTTTTTTTCCTTTGGAAGAACGAATTAGTGGAGGATACGTGATTGAAATGTAAATGATATTTTTGTCAAGCCAAGTGTTTCACTTATATTTTATTTTTACGTGTTAGCAAGCCTTAACAAGTCAAGGAGAAATGATTTTTACCAAGTGTGTCAATCTTAAACATGTAACTTAGTATAGATCATTAATATACTTATTCGAAAATTTTAAACAATATTGCGTTATTAACCGGATCAAATTGATTATATGATGTCAATATTGACATGGCACTAGAGTAGGAATTACAAACCTGGCGGGTCTGACCGGGTTCTGAAAATATGAAAACCAGTTTAATTTAACCCGTATTTCGAATGGAACCGGCCGGGTCAAACCGGGTTATTTTCGTTTATAACCCATAATTTTTTTTACAACTATCTGCCGCTATAAAATCCCGTTACTATGCACGGGCACTCGTCTAGTTTATAACAAAAACATGGTGTATGTTCTAACTAGTTGACCCTTTGATTGTTATGCCTAAGCCTTTAAGAGACCCACTTCTCAACAAACCAATAAATGAGTCTTTTCGAATATTAAAAGCACGAGAGATATGCAAGAAACGCGATAAAAAGTCTCAAACATAACTTCCAATACGAGCAATAACTTTGTATAGAGGGATGGGTAGACACGAGTGGCAATATGTTCGGCTAGAGAAGTTACCCCATACATAACTACAAATATAACAGCCAAAGTTAACTTATGGTGTGTTAAAAAAGGGAAATCGGGATGGCCCGGCGCTTTGATTGCTACAAACCCATGTAGATATGTGATGATGGAATTAAGTGTAGGGTGGTTAAAAACCACACCATCCGCGGCAACAAGAGACGCAAAGTTGCAACTAAGTTGTGCAATGTCGAGACACCACTTGCGTAAAGGGCTAGTAACAAAAGTAAGGCTTTGAGGGTTAGTGTTTGTGGGGGTACTTCTTTAATTGAGATTATAACTACTACTTCTTCCTCTACGTGATTCAATGTAGATAAACGCGTCATTTTTCTCCAACCCATAAGTATGAAAATAATCCCTCAAGTTTGTGTAGTTGGTTGTCTTTGTAACTTTATAATAAAATAAAATAAAAAACTTGTTTGTGTCTTGTGTGTGCTATGTGATGAACTTAAATAAAGTTGCAAATGAAGTGCTTGATGAATTTTCCTAAACAAACAGTTTTATCGTTAACATAGGATATAAGATATTTAGGTTGTTTTCTCAAACATATTCATAACTTTTTTGATTTATGACACAAACACCACACATATAAACTACCTACTTATAAAGTATGAAAACCAAGTTGTTAAGGAATCACCTCCTTTATATGTATAAAACTCAATTGGATACAAATTTGATAGGGTGACTCCAAAAGTAAATATATTACTTTAATTTCGCCATACATCAAAACCAATAAATTACATACCATATGTTTTCATTAAGTTACTCATTTAGGATGGTAAACATCATTTCTCCTTGATCAACTTATTAAGGCTTCTCAACCAGTATAACTAAAATTAAGTGAAACTTTAAAAAATTTATCATTTACGTTTGAATATCATATCTTTTACCAATTCAATTTTCATTAAGTCAATATTGGCATCATATAATCAAGTTTTTCTTGCTAAGAACGTAATTGTTGTAATTCTTACTCTAATGTCATGTCAATATTGGCATCATATGATCAATTTGTCAGCGAATGGTGTGGTTTTGCCTTGTCAATATTGGCACCATCATCCGGCAAATTTATTCGGAAACTTTAAACAATATTACGTTCTTAACTAGATAAAATTGATTATATGATGCCATTGACATGGCATTAGAGTAGGAATTACAACAATCCACTTTTGGGTTGTGGTGAAAAGCTAAATAGCAATTTATAACAAGTGGGGAATTGCATAAGCATGTTTTGGGAAAATATGCAAATATGCGAGATCTAATGGGTATATATATATGTAATTTCCCTCAATATCAGTTGGCCACCAAGGGTGACCTTGGGGAGGTTGTTACCACATGCGAGAGGTCTCATGTTCGAGCCTCTCCATGGGGGTTTTCCTTCAAGGTGGAATCTGTGGGGTTCTGCCCCATAGATGCGTCGATTCGAGGCTGGCAGGGACTACCATTTGGGTATGTCTTGTGGAATCGAATCACTAATTATTATTCGAGGTTGGCAGGGTCTACCTTCTAGGTAAGTAGTGTAGAATCGAATAACTAACTTAGTATAGTACTAACTCGCCGTAAATATATATATATATATATATATATATATATATATATATATATATATATATATATATATATATATATATATATATATATATATATATATATATATATATATATATATATATATATATATATATATATATATATATATATATATATATAGGTTTGGGTTAAAATAAAAAGTGTGTTATAATAAAAAGTGTAGGAAGGAACCACGGGTTGCCACCTGTCCCTCCAACCCCGCCCCCTAAAATTATAACCACAAGGGTATTTTCGGCATTTTAAATCCACCCTCATATAAACCTTTTTTACTCTCTTTATTCCACAGAGATCCATTCTTCTTTCCTTCTATAGCTCCCACCATCCCTCCCAGCTTCATATCCACTTTCCCCACGGTACGTTCACATCACCCTAGTTTCCCCACCGTACCTTCGCACCCACACACCACCATTCACCACCTTCAGCACCGTTCCCCACCTTCACCGCCATAATACAAAGACTTCAATAGATTACTCATTCAAAAGTGAAAGTAAGTTTTTTTAATTGTGTTTTACTGTAGCAATGACTAATTTGGTTATACTGATCTTCAATTGCATGTACATGAAGTTTATTGATCGGATTTTGAATATTCTTCGCTTTTTGTTTGTTATTGATCTAATTATGTTGTATCTAAAGTTTGATTCAGATTGCATCATGTTTCTTTCTAAACTTGAAACAAAATCAAGAAAAATAAATAAATACAAAATTTGTTGAGGAAAGCTGCACACAAGGTGTTTGTTAAAATGTATCTCTGATATTTTATTACTGTGATGCACTGGTTTTACACTGTGATGCATCAACTGTTATTGTTTAATTGTTTTTTGTCAACTTTAAGTGGAAAAGAGTTTTTATGCATAGTTGTATGTGCGATGCAGGAAAATAGAAATGGTGATGCAGTAGGTGTTTGTTTGTACAAATATAGATCTAATAGCTTAATTTTTGTTTAAGTTATGATTATAAAATGTTTGTGTGTGTAATTTTGTGTATGATGCAAATATGATGCAATATGTGTTTGTTCTTTTATTTGGAAAAGGCTTGTATATTTAGTTATGAGTTTGATGCAATTGTTTTGAAATACTAATGGAGTAGGTATTTTTCTGTGGAAAATTAAGATATATTAGCTTATTATTTGGTTATTTTATTAGTAAAAAATGCATGTATATATAGTTATTTATATGATGCAACTATTCTGAAATGTTGATGCAGTATGTATTATGCCTGATATTAGTTGTGTATGATATTATATATGAGTTTTATCTGTTTCTTTATGTTGTATTGCTGTTAGTAGTTTTTTCACTGTGATGCAGTAGATATAAAACTATGATGCAGTAAGTATTCAGCTTGTCAAATTGTTATTACTTTTGTATCAGATTGCTTGTAGTGTATTAGGTAAAATGTTTTGTACTTATTGAATTTTGATTACTAGTTATAAGAGTATGGTGCAGTAGATATAAGAATATGTTGCAATAGATATAATATTATGATTAATTACTACATATAGGAGTAGGTTGCAGTAGATATAATTCTATCATGAACTATTTCAAAGGTTTTTGATTTTGAGTTTGTGAACTACAACATTGATTTTATGGGTGTGATGAACTTTATAGGAGTGATGCAATAGATATAAGAATATGATGCTGTATTTTATAGTTTTTTGATTTTGAGTTTTTTGAATCACAAATTTGGTAGTTGTTTTAGTGTGATGCAGTAGATGTAAAACTATGATGCAGGAAGTATTTATATTGTCAAACTGCTATTACTTTTCTATTAGATTGCTTGTAGTGTATTAGGTGTAATTTTTGAATTTTTATTACTAATTATCAGATTGCTTATAGAGGTTATGTTTATGAATTAATGATCCGTTTGTTGCTAACATCTATCAAACTACAGGCAAGTCCTTTACTCATCCGAGCGATGGATGATGGCAACTTTGACTCCATGGTCGACTTGCGTCTAAATAAGGAATAAAGTCAAAGTGATATGTCTTGTATGATTTCATGTGTTGCAGCCTGCGTGCATTATTCAACCCAAGACATATCTCATTATGTGATTTAAACGATGGAATCTGACCAAGACACATGTCGGACTACGCGTCCCACGAAATTTGATCATGTTAAGTTTGCTGATTGATTTTCGTGAAGTAGATCAGACCAAGAAATGATTTGGAAAATAGAAAGAAATGTGTAAAGTTTGTTACTTTTGTAGTATTGTACAATGCGTCATTGTTATTTTCTATCGTGCATATATGATTTTTATGTAGTGCCTCATAATTTTAATATATGTTTTTGTAGGTTGTTTTTTGTAGCACATCATACTTTTTATCATGGTCTTATTGTTTAGTTATTGCATCACAGTTACTGCATCATAGTTCCTGCATCATGGTCTTATTGTTTAGTGCATCATGATGCAGTAAAATAATATTGTGATGCAGTAGATTTATACATTGTGATACAGTAGATTTTTACATTGTGATACAGTAGTTAACATCGTTTCATTCAAACTACGCCATGCTTTATTCTAGATCTGCATCACAATTCAAAATCCAGTGCATCACAGTGTTATTTCAGTGCATCACAGTGTTTATGTTACTGCATTAAGGCATCACAGATATTTGTTAGTACATCAAAATTAAGGCATCATACTGTTAAAATTTTTGATACAGTTGTGGTAATTCCAAAAATTCTTTATATTTAAGTGAATATATACAATGGTGTGCACTAGATTCTTAGAATGTGGTGCACTTGATTTATGCATTATGATGCACTAGTTGTATACATTGTGATGCACTAGTATTGTTAACGCATCATAGTTAACAAATTAGTGCATCACATTGAACAATTTAGTGAATCACAGTTTATACAACTGGTGCATATACGCTCCTTCAGAATCAACAATAATAAAAAAATTACAAACATTATGCTCATTAAGAGGTACAAGACTTAGTATTAAACATTCAGTAATTCAAAGTATTACAACTAATAGTTTGAAAGTAGAATTTACACCATTGTTATGAAACAACAATTAATATTCCCCTATGGATGACAACACTTCAAATCTCTCTCATTGATACTAGTATTCTTTCACGTATTAGGTTGATCTTCACTCCATTTTCAGGATTTAGAATCTTGCCCATCTCGTCGCCCTTTACGTGACGTTTCCTAAGCAAGTTGTTACAAACATGATAACCTGTAAGTACCAAGATAGATTATTAAACTGATTCACTATTTTCTAAATGATCCGATGCACTTATTATAAACACAACAAATTCACTAATTCAAGTTCTACTTACTAGTTCATATAAACATACAATTAACCTAAATCAGCAATATATTGAAACCTACTGCATCTCACTTTAAAATGAAAACCTACTGCATCCACTTCTTTACAACTACTACATCAAGCATTCAAATACATAAACAAGCACTTTTCGACAATTACGCGTGATCTAATCAAACATCATACACCACAAAACATAACCTACTGCATCACTTCTTTACGGGCTACTGCATCATTCATTCAAATACACATACAAGCACATTTCGACAACTAAAACACATTGTGCATGACCTAATCAAACATCATACGCTGCAAAACATAACCTACTGCATCACTTCTTTTCAACTACTGCATCAAACATTCAAATACACATACAAGCACATTTCGAAAACTAAAACTCACTACACGTGACCAAACCAAACTTCATATGCTGCAAAACATAACCAACTGCATCACAGTTCATATTCAAGTGCATCACGCAAACACCAACACATACAAACACATTTACGCAAATAACAGAACCTACACATAACCTAATACATCCTTATACACCGAAATCGAACACCTATTGCATCATAGTTCAGAATCAATTGCATCACAGAAACAAACAAACATACAAACACATTTACGCACATAGCGCAACCTACACTTAACCTAATACATCTTTATATGTGAAAACTGAACACCTACTGCATCACAGTTCAATATAATACATGACAACTGAACACCTACTACATCACTGTTCAAAACCAATTGCATTGACATTACAACTAATTCATCCTTAGAAGAGACAATTGAGTACCCCATATACAAATTCCTACTACATTAATTCATAAAAGTAGCTGCATCGATAACATACAAACATAAACAGAAACACTTTTCGAAAAATAAAACGCTCTGCGCACAACCTAAACTAGACTCATACCTAACATACAAATTCCTGCTGCATTACTTCATTAAACCAACTGCATCTATAGCACACAAATGCACACACAAACACTTTTCAAAAACTAAAATGCTCTGTGGCGCAACCTAACCTAGACTCATACCCCACATACAAGTCCCTACTGCATTATTCATTAAACCAACTGCATCGATAGCACATAAACACACACACAAACACTTTTCAAAAACTAAAATGCTCTGCTAGTAATCTAACCTAGACTCATACCCCACATAGAAATCAATTCATAAAACAGCTGCATCGATAACACACAAACACACACAAAAACACTTTTCGGCAAAGAAAACATATTTCGCCTAACCTAATCTAACCCCATATGCCACTAAAATCTACCTACTGCATCATTTGTTTATACCAACTGCATTATGCATTTAAACGCACACACAAACACTTTTCACCACATAAGGTAACCTACCTTTAACCTAATTCATCTTTATAAGTGAAAACTTAAAACCTATTGCATCACAGTTCATGTTCAAGTGCATTACACAAACAACCAAACACACAAACATATTTACGCACATAACGCAACATACGCTTAACCTAATACATCCTTATGCATGAAAACTAAATACCTACTGCATCATAGTACAAAATCAAGTGCATCATACAAATAACCAAACACACAAACACAAATAACTTACTGCATCACAATTAAAATAAAAGCCTACTACATCATAATATGAAATACAACTACATCAACATTCAAAACAACTGCATCAGAATATAAATTTATTGCATCACAGTTATAAAGTTTAGTTGAGACATTTTATCAAACACCTTATGTGCAACTTTCATAAACACAGTTTGTATTTATTTCTTTCCATATTTTGTTCCAGATCTAGAAGAAAACATATATAAACATACACATACACACACTCTTCAACCTATTTGAGAGTCTACTTTATCATATTAAAAAAAATGAACTTAAATTAATAAAAAAATAAGATTTTATCAAACCAAAAATAACAAAAAGATTTGGTAACAAGTTTATGGTTCATAAATGAACTTACGAAGCCGTTTATGATGCAGTGGATTTGAGTTGTAACGATTCGTTTGCGATTTGAAGGTTTATGATGTGGTATAAAAAAATTGACGATTTGATTATGATGAGATGAAGGGATACTGATTCGATTAAAGAGAAACATGATGTAGATGTGTGTGAAATTTTAGAGAGAGAAAGTGTGAAATTTTGGAGAGAGAAATTAGATCGAGATATGATTCTGGGAAAGAGAAGACTTGTGTGTGTATATGTGTAATGTTATAGATTTGCCACAGAAGTTCTGCTTATTTACAAGTATGCCACCGCCAATTTTGATCTCCCCATATTTGATCTAATGGCTAGGATTCCTTCCTACCCTTTTTATTTTAACCCACTTTTTATTATAACCCNTTTTCACCACATAAGGTAACCTACCTTTAACCTAATTCATCTTTATAAGTGAAAACTTAAAACCTATTGCATCACAGTTCATGTTCAAGTGCATTACACAAACAACCAAACACACAAACATATTTACGCACATAACGCAACATACGCTTAACCTAATACATCCTTATGCATGAAAACTAAATACCTACTGCATCATAGTACAAAATCAAGTGCATCATACAAATAACCAAACACACAAACACAAATAACTTACTGCATCACAATTAAAATAAAAGCCTACTGCATCATAATATGAAATACAACTACATCAACATTCAAAACAACTGCATCAGAATATAAATTTATTGCATCACAGTTATAAAGTTTAGTTGAGACATTTTATCAAACACCTTATGTGCAACTTTCATAAACACAGTTTGTATTTATTTCTTTCCATATTTTGTTCCAGATCTAGAAGAAAACATATATAGACATACACATACACACACTCTTCAACCTATTTGAGAGTCTACTTTATCATATTAAAAAAAATGAACTTAAATTAATAAAAAAATAAGATTTTATCAAACCAAAAATAACAAAAAGATTCGGTAACAAGTTTATGGTTCATAAATGAACTTACGAAGCCGTTTATGATGCAGTGGATTTGAGTTGTAACGATTCGTTTGCGATTTGAAGGTTTATGATGTGGTATAAAAAAAATTGACGATTTGATTATGATGAGATGAAGGGATACTGATTCGATTAAAGAGAAATGTGATGTAGATGTGTGTGAAATTTTAGAGAGAGAAAGTGTGAAATTTTGGAGAGAGAAATTAGATCGAGATATGATTCTGGGAAAGAGAAGACTTGTGTGTGTATATGTGTAATGTTATAGATTTGCCACTGAAGTTCTGCTTATTTACAAGTATGCCGCCGCCAATTTTGATCTCCCCATATTTGATCTAATGGCTAGGATTCCTTCCTACCCTTTTTATTTTAACCCACTTTTTATTATAACCCTACCCTACATACATACATATACATATATATATATACATACATATATATATATATATATATATATATATATATATATATATATATATATATATATATATATATATATATATATATATTTGCTATTATTTATTTGTTCACTTGCTCATATAACAATTAATAGTCAATTACTTGGTGAAGAAGGTTTAATAACGCCGTGATAGCAACACTTTCGTTTGTTAACACTCCCTGACTTGATTTTGTTGAAATCGGTGACATGCGAATAATGAACTTCCGTTTCAATCACATGGTCATATTAACATGATGTTCATGACGAGTGTTACCATGTCTGGATTCATTTCCACAGTTGAATTCATAATTTTTAGCCATCACATTGTGTTCTCGTCTATGTTTTACCTTTTTTTAGTATACCTAAGTCACTTATTTTTTTAGTGTGAGAGTTGAGAAAGAAGTTTTATGTGCAAATTTTAGTTAAAATGGGATGTAATTTATTAAGTGGGAGGTTTATTTTTTTTTAAATAATAAAATAAAAAGAAAAAAGAGTTTTCAATTATTTTTAAAACTACCGTTATAAAAAAGGTAACATTTGAATTGGTTTTGTCTTTATTCTCGTCGAAGAATCGATGAAAACACAAATGGCGAGAGAGCAGGTGTCGTGGCAAAAGTCCGACGTCGCCAAATGGGCTGCCACCTCAGATTCGGCGAGTGAGCTCGTTACCACACCCGCCCTCTAATAACATATAGTCCATCAAAGGATAAACCAAAGGAGTTGTCTCATCTCATCCCATACATAATCAAAAATCAATCCAAAACCAAAAATAAAGAAAAAAGTAAATTAAAATCTACCTTTTATAGAACTACTTTACGAATCTAAACATCGCACAGAAAATTATCAAAAATGAACGTTTACATATTATCCATTAGATCCATAACTAAACTAGTTTGTAGCCATATACGTGTCTAAGAAAGAATACGGGCGAAAGATGGGCGAGGCTATGTGAGTCGTGAAAGATGGGCGAGGCGCAGGCGAGTGATGGGCGAGAGTTAGGGTGAGGGCGAGGTGAGAATGTGAGAGCGAGGTCGAGGCGAGGGCGATGTGAGGATGTGAGGGCGAGGACGAGGGCGAGGTGAGA
This sequence comes from Artemisia annua, assembly GCA_014162995.1. Classification (NCBI taxonomy): domain Eukaryota; kingdom Viridiplantae; phylum Streptophyta; class Magnoliopsida; order Asterales; family Asteraceae; genus Artemisia; species Artemisia annua. Next base: position 90,103 of record LBNU01012718.1, on the reverse strand, counting down.
ATGTGAGGGCGACGGTGAGGGCGAGGTCAAATTATCTGAGGCGAGGTGGTGGGAGTGAAGAGGTGGTGGAAGTGAGGGCGAGGTGGTAGCAAACTAGAAACACTGAAAATATATGTCTTAAAACATTGCACCTCTGCTGTTGATCTTGCTCTTGGTACTCTTGCTCCGCCAGATCATTTGGTGTAGAACAACTTGTGCTACTCACTCAGGTTCTTCTCTCTCTTGTGTTCGTTTTGGTTATGGTGGTGTGTGTATATGAGTGTGTTTTAATTTTTGATTGCTGACACACTAAACAAGACGCATGTCATATAGTACCTTGGGTTGGTAAAGGTTTACATGGTCAACAGTATTTTATGATATATGCATAGACTAGCAGCTAGAATAGTAAAGTTAATTGTATTGGATGAAAATGTAAAAAACATCGCAGACGAATATATGGTAATTAAATTTTGGGACGAATAGAATTTATAACTGGGCGTACGAAAACGTTGATGATGACATATTTTGGTCATTTTGATAAAGCACCTTAAAAAAGTTTATTCCCGTAAAATCACTCCCTTTCAGTCCGGTAATTAGTTTTAAAGAAAAAGTCACGGCAAGTATCTCCAATAATTAAATATACGTCGAAATTGCAAGGAAGTTTCCATAAAGATTCCAAAGCTTATCGTGCGGCAATAAATAAACAAGGCAACAACAATTCCATCGGAACACGTCTTCTCATTATTTTCCCTATAAATTCGACCCCATATCCCTTCTCTTTTCTTCACCTATTCAATCTTCTTTTCTTCAAACCCTAATTTCCATCTATTAATTCATTCAAGGTATACATACTTTTTTCTATGTCTTTTTTTATTGAATTATAGTAATTATAATGGTGTTGTTTTGGATTGGATCAATTAGTATTTAATTTTTGTCAGTGATTGGTTTAATAATAAGCTTGTATGTTACTGTATTTTTTATTCTGCTGTTAGATATGAACTTTGTTTACATGTAATTCGCTTATCAATCCGTGATCAAAGATAGAAGAGTTGATGTTAATTATGATTTTTATTGGTTTGATTAAACAGAAAATTATCGTTTTATTGGATTTTTATACCATGTAATTTGTTATTGATTGATTTGTTTTGTTTTGATTGTGTGTAATTGAAGATTTACGGATTTAGGGGTTGTTTGTTATATTATGGCTTATTTGATTTTGGGCTTATGCTTCATAAGCTTATTTTGAAATTTTTCGGCTTATATTCTTATGTTATTATAAGTTTATTTAAGCCGGAAAGTTTATAAGAAACTTATATAAGCCGAAAAATTCAAAATAAGCCGCCGACTATATAAGCCGAAACAAACATCCCTTAGACCATGCTCCTATATGACCCATCTAGATCCTGAAACCCTGAACCTTTCATTACCATAGCCTGTTAATCACTGTGACTCGCCAAGCATTTTGTAAGCCAATTATGTTGTGAACCTTTGAAATCTGGAACATGCAACCCTCTCTCTTTTAAGCTCTTAGTTAAATTAACTTAATTTGGTGTAAATGTTGGTTAGGTAATAAATTCTTTGATATTACTATTTTCCTGAAATTTAAAACAAATATTGAATTATGGTTAGCATCATAATAACTTTGTTTTCATTCATCTATCGTTGATTGATATCTAATGTTTAGCTTGTATATTTGACATTTGTTATTGATTTAGGCTCTTTAGTTTCTTAAATGACTTAGTTGTGATGTTGATTGCATGTTCACACTTCTGAAGGTGTCTTGTTAATATGCAAATTTTTGTACGGCATACGTGATTGTTTATTGTTGGCTAGGTTTCTTATGATGTTATACGATCTTTTGTGAATTATTTCATTAATTTTACAATCCATGGTTTGAATTATTTCATTAATTCATGTTGCTGTTAAAATGCGTTAGAAAAGTAATACCATTTACTGCTAATTATTGATCTTACAGTATTTTTATTGATTGGTATGATAAGGTTAGCTTCTACCTAGTCAATATGTTATTGATCCATCCGTGATTCAAATTGTTGCTTTTATTTGAATTCGGCAATTGTTAATTTCTATTGGCTTGTAATTGGATATATATGTTCTGGTTCTTTAACATATATCATCAATGGTTGTTAATTGAGTTCCTCATGATGCTATTGGTTTTCTTATACACAGATGCAAATCTTTGTTAAGACTCTCACCGGAAAGACGATCACTCTCGAAGTCGAGAGCTCTGACACCATTGACAATGTCAAGGCTAAGATCCAGGACAAGGAGGGTATTCCCCCAGACCAGCAGAGACTCATCTTTGCGGGGAAGCAACTTGAAGATGGCCGTACCTTGGCTGATTACAACATCCAAAAGGAATCCACTCTTCACCTTGTTCTCAGGTTGAGGGGAGGAATGCAAATCTTCGTCAAGACTCTCACTGGTAAAACCATCACTTTGGAAGTCGAAAGCTCTGACACCATCGACAATGTCAAAGCTAAGATTCAAGACAAGGAGGGGATTCCACCAGACCAGCAGAGACTTATCTTTGCCGGAAAGCAGCTTGAGGATGGTCGTACCCTTGCCGACTACAACATCCAGAAGGAGTCAACTCTCCATTTGGTCCTCCGTCTACGTGGTGGTATGCAGATCTTTGTCAAGACATTGACCGGAAAGACCATTACTTTGGAGGTTGAAAGTTCGGACACCATTGATAATGTGAAGGCTAAGATTCAGGATAAGGAGGGGATCCCACCAGACCAGCAGAGGTTGATCTTTGCTGGTAAGCAGCTGGAAGATGGCCGTACCTTGGCAGATTACAACATTCAGAAGGAATCTACCCTTCATCTTGTGTTGAGGTTGAGGGGAGGAATGCAGATCTTCGTGAAAACCCTGACTGGAAAGACCATCACTTTGGAGGTGGAGAGTTCGGATACGATTGATAATGTCAAGGCTAAGATTCAAGACAAGGAGGGAATTCCACCAGATCAGCAGAGGCTTATCTTTGCTGGAAAGCAGTTGGAGGATGGACGCACACTTGCTGATTACAATATTCAGAAGGAGTCCACTCTTCACCTTGTCCTTCGTCTCCGTGGTGGTTTTTAAGTATCCCTGTTGGTTGTTCTTCGATTATGGATGTTGTTGGATATGGATAATGATAGATTCTGTTCTTTTATGGTATTCGTTTATGTTGAATTGAATGCGTGCAATAAACAATTATGGTTGACGTGTAACATTTTTTTTTGAATCTCAAAAGTTTAAAGGCGTTTCCTTAACGCGTATCATTTTGAGTTATTATGCTTGAATTTTGAGTAATTCAATTTTTGCAGATACTATTCATTTTTTGCGGGTGTGCATTGGTAGTACTTGAAACTGCTTGCTAAAGGCAAGTATGGATGGTAGTACATCTTCTTTACCAAATGCTTGCGTAATAGTTATTTAAGATGTGGCCTATATCTACCACGTACTGGACCACTACATATTGCTGCAAAAATAAAGATGTTGCCGAGGCATTAAAAAAATGTAACAGTTAAGAATCTGTGATGATTGGTTTTTGTGGTAGTTGATTGGAAACGAAACTGGAATATCTTTGGATGGATGCGTCATATTTTTATCGAACTAAAAATTTGATGCATCCCAGTTTCCGTCGTTGACCACAACCCACAAATACCGACCATCAGATTCTTCACCGCAACATTTTTTTAGATACCTTGGCCACGTCTTTAACTTACCAAAAATATGCGATGGTTGATTGATGCATTTAGGCCATGTTTGGAATAACTATGACCCAATTGTAGCATTTAGTGAAGAAGCTGTAGTGCCTCCATTTGAAGTCTGCACATTCCTTCGTGTGATCACTATTTTACTTGCTATTGTTGCAATTAAGTAACATGGGACTGATTAATTTTCTTTCCAAACACACCTTGGGAAGGATTGATTCATTGTGAATTTTTGTTGTATCTTTTGACACTATCTTTGACATTGTGAATATATATCATTTCTGCTGCAGATTCTGATCACACTTACTGTATATGGCATTATAGCACGCTTGGGAAGGATTGGTTCATTGTGAATTTTTGTTGTATCTTTGACATTGTGTATATCAATCTAAGGGTGTACGGAGTTCAGGTTCATATTTCAGATTCTATAAGAATTTGGGATGCCACTTAAGTTGTGGAGCCTGATGTCGCCAGAACTTCAAACATGGCACCCTTTGAAGAACAATTAGACTACGGGTCCGACCCCATGGAATATATGCTGATCTGACTGTAAACCCTAGTCTGAAATCATAACATAGACTTGGTACTCGGAAAAGTAAATGATGTTGTATGTTTTGTGTGTGGCTTTTTTTTTNTCATGTTTGATCTACTAGTTTTGCAAAAAATTTGAATCTGCTTTACTTGTAACAACAAACAATATGACAGATTCTTCACATGTGGGTTTTTGTTTCAATGCTACTAATACAAGAACTGGATTGTTTTTAACAAAAAATAGTATCGTTATTGGGCAAATCTCCTTTGGCAACAAACAGTGCCATCACTCAAGGGGAAATATCTTTTGGCCAAAGAAGATTTGCCCGTGAAAGAAGTCTATAAACTCCTTCAAGTCAACCTATCTGTTTCATTCTCTCAACTTCCACAAACCTGTCTCCAAAAACAAGTCGGTCTGAGATGATGCATTCTTCCACAGAAATTCCTGTTGCCGATGTAGCAATTATGATTGAGCCAGAACCCACACAAACCAACGATGACAGGTTCTTCACATGTTCGTTTTTATTTCAAACACATTGGTTACGTCTTTAGTCTAGAAGCAATACGTGGTGGTTTATTAGCGCCTATGTTTAACTTATGGTCTAACTATTACTTGCAAGTAGTATTTGCAGAAGAAGGTGTCATCATGCCCCGTTCTGCTCTAACCTTTATCATAAGTACTCTGCTTGCTTTTGTAGAAATAAAGTCGCAGGGACAACCTGAATTCCCTTTCGGAACCCACCCTCGTGCCATCATGGTTGCCGTCACCAGTCTCCCTGTATATGGCTTGGCCTCTGCAGCCGAACTTGGTGTTTCTGCTTCAGGTCTTGATCACACTTCCATTTATGCCATTATTGCTCACTTGGTACGGATAGGTTCTTTGTATATCCTTGTTACATCTTTGGCATGTTTGTTCTACCTTTGATACTTCCATGTTCCTTTCACATCTCTGTATTATCTGCGATGGCACTAGCAAGATGTTAAGTCCTATGGTATTCTTATTAAGAGCATAGGGTACCTTTGCGTTTTGGCTTCGCGCCATCCCACCAGCCAAAGAAACCCGACGGCGCACGGTACCGCTGGTGGCGCCATCGGGCCTTGTGCCGTGGCCCTATTTTTTTTTTTTTTTTTTTTGGATTTTGGAACGTTGGAACTTGTTTTTTGCTTTTGAAATTGTAACGTTAGCATTCAAACGGGTATATACCCGTTTTTTTTGTCCTCATTTCCCATTTTCACTATAATAACACAAATTAAACTCAAAAAATACCTTATAAATACCCCTTCAAATCTAATTCTAACTCATACACTTCCGATATAAACTCTACCTCTATTATTTCTTTTCATCCAAAATGAATCCCAACCAAAAATGGATTAACAACATGCTAAACGACCCGACGAACCAAATGAATCCCAACCAAATGCCGGGTTCGTCTTCTCAATCGTGTTACCTTCCATCCTTCCAAAACCCATATATGAATCCCGACGAACTAGCACTATTTAGTCAATGGAAATTACAACAACAACAACAACAACAACAACAACAACAACAATATAATCAATTTACTCAAACTCAACAACCAAACCAAGCAACCCCTTCCCAACCAAATTCAGACCATGCATCCTTCCATCTAGTTGACAAAGACATCAATGACGATGACGAAGAAGAAGAAGAAGAAGCGGACCCGACCCCGACCTCCAAAAAATCGAGGTCAAAGACAATGGCGAAGAAGCCAAAGACAAAGTCGAAGACGAAGAAAACCAACAAAGAAAAAGTAGTTGATGAAGATGTGGTCCCGTCCCGACAACCTCAAACTTTTTGGACCCAAGACGAGGAGTACCTCTTGGCGGAGTGTTTCATTCAAGTTTCCGAGGATCCAAAAGTAGGTGCGGATCAAAAAATGGATACGTTTTGGTACAAAGTGCTCGACGCATACAACACGGAAGCCAAGAGACTCAAGTATACTACTCGTACCAAAAACATGTTGACGGGAAAGTAGACTCCAATGAATAGAGATGTCAAGAAGTGGAATACGGTGGTGGATGAAACGGCCGTTATGAGTGGTGAGAATGATAGAGATTTTATGACCCGTTGTCACATATTGTTTAAAAAAACAACGGGTTACGATTTTAAACACATGAGCGCTTGGGAGTTTTTGAAAGACAAGCACAAGTGGAAAAATCCCGACTCAACTTTGGCAAGACGTAATCGTCTTCGGCCTACGAACGAGGAGCCCGAGCATTTTGGACCCGACGAGTTGCCACGGCCCGACGGCATGTACCGGGTTTCTAAGAGTCAACGTTCGTCAAACTCGACCGCTAGTTCCAATTCAAACCCGGCATTGTTTCAAGAAATATTGCAAATGCAAATCGAGTTAGACCGCAAGGCAAATATGGATGTTCTCGAGCGAGAGTCACTCGCAAGAGTTAATTTATATGAATCTCAAAAGATTGCCGAGGAGATGCGGGTGCTAGAAATGGATACAAGCAAGATGGATCACGAAACGCAGGGTCGATGAAGCATACACAACCGAGATCCGGGCAGAAGTATCCACCGACGAGGACGAGAATTAATCTTTTATTTCTATGTTTATGATAGGTTTAATTTTATGCAACTTTTTTTTTTTTTTTTTTTTTTTTTTTTATTTTTATGTAAGTGTGGTTTTTAATGTAGATTTGTGTTTTTTAATTAATGGTTTATTTTAGTTAAATTATGTAGTTTTATTAAGTGAAAAAAAAAAAAAAAAAAAAGGCCGACGGCACCAGAATTTCTGGTGCCAGCGGATACGGCCAGAATGTGGTGTCGTGGGATTTCTGGTGCCGTGGAGATTTTTGCTGACGTGGCACCACCTTTTGCCCACGGCACGAGCTCCATGCTCTAAGCATGGTGTGTTTTTAGTACTGTAATTTCTCATGTGACCTCAGAAAAAATTCATGTTGACCCGTTAGCTATTTTTTATTTCACTAATATGAACTGATAACAATAAAACATAACTTAAATCGGCCAATTATAGGTAAATGAGTGATATATGAACTCTTAAAGTTTTGTAAACACAAAAACCACCACTTACCAAAATACAGCTAGAAAGTGGTCTAAAGTGTATTCACATTTTCATAACCTTGAATATATGTTGATTGTGAAAAGGAAGGACAGATAACAGTGTGGGCATTGCATTAGCTGTTCCTTAACTTACTTTACAGCAGGTAGAACAATATATTACATTTTCATAAAGTTTCTAATTTGATAATCAATTTAATATCCGAAACAAAGATCTGGTTCTACACTTCAACCCAACATTGGGAATTCTGATACACTGACAGCCCTACAACTTGTTACACAATCGCACATGCAATATGTGAGAGTTATGTCGCTTAACACCATGATATAGGGGGTATTGGGACACGATATAAAAAAGCTGTATCATTTTTTTCATAAAGGATCTTGGATGTTTTAAAGCCTCAAGAATAAAATATGTCACTTTCAACTTAATATTAGTTGACCATCATTTGCAATTTCTTTGTACTCGACTTCCTTAGAGACCCCAACGTACCCCTACAAGTCTTTTATAAGTTGACACGTACTTCGAAGCTTATAAATAATTGTAGGGGAAGCCTGTGCTGAAGAAACAAAAAGGAACTTTCTGTTTCAATTTCTCAACATCCACTATAAAACCGAAAAAAAATGATAATGAGTTCAGCCACCCATGATCCAGTCCATGAAGAAGTTATCATACTCGATGTTGAACCTTCAGAAACCAACTTCATCACATTACTTACTGCTGCTTCTTTGTTTCAATGGCTCGGTGACACATTTAATGTAGAAGCAATATGCTGTGGTCTCGTAGCACCTCATGGTCGCATCTGGAATAATCATTACCTTCCAGGAGAATTTGTGGAAGAAGCTATTGTCATGCCCCCATCCACACTTACCTTTATTATCACTGTTTTACTTGCTTTTGTAGAAATCAAGTCGCAGGGGAATTCTGAATTTCCTTTTCAAACGCACCCTCACGCCATCTTAGTTTCTGTAACCAGTCTACTCATGTATGGCCTGGCTTCTGCCGTTGAACACGTGGTCATCTATGGTGCAGGCCTTGATCCTACATCTGATTGTGCCATGATTGCTCGCTTGGCAAGGATTGGTTCTTTGTGCATTTTAATCGGATCTTTGGCATCTTTATTTTATTTTTGATGTTTTCATATTTACTTATAATATAATAAAACCCTATAAAGTGCCGGCAGAGTACGTTCCATAGTATTGTTGAAATGAAGGTGTTTTTTACACTTTGTCTTTAGTAGTTTTTTCATGGAAGTGCTGTGTATCTTTGACAGTGATATGATGGATCTTTGTAAATATGTTGTTGGTTTATTTGTTGTTATTAAATAATTCAGTTACACTAACATTCTTGCATGAGTTACCTCTTTCCAGAAATTTGTTTTTGTTGCTACTTTTGCTTTCCAGAACTTTTGCTGTCATTTGGTATAATGTTCCACCCAAAATGAAGTACTGTATTTAGTTGTATCTGGTTTAATGTGAAACTAAAATTTAAAGATTTTGTGACCATATTTGATACATGAATTATGTATGTTTAGATATTAAAACAAGTGCACTAAGATTAACTAGATTGAATCTTTGGCTAACCAATTTTAGGTCTCTGTACTCTGTAGACACCTCAACAAATATGATAATGTTCATGGTAGGTAAGAAACATGTAAAGAAAATGATTCTTGTAGAAAGTTATATAGATGAAAAGTCCGCACAAGTTAATGTGTAGAGATCATTATTGGAGGTTGGAAATAGTCCGACATTTAGTTCATCCACTGTTTTAGTGCATAGTCGCAATCATAAATACAATTACGTTGTCCAAAATTGTGCAGAATTAACTAATTGTAGTGATAACTATGTGGGACATGTTTTGCTGATGCATATTACCTAAGATAAGCATTTATATTATATTTGTGTGAACTACACGATGTGGCGATCAAATCAAGGTGCTATGATACCCATAAAGGTTAAAACGCGAAATGAACTAAGAAGTTAATTTGTTTGAAGGTGTTTAAGAGTCCAATCTGATTCCAAGATTCAAGTAAACATCTCTATCACATTTGCTTATAGAATATGAAATGTTACGATGACATCTAGGATCGGAAGGTCAAACGTGAAATAAACGAGGAAACTATTTGTTTGAAGGTGTTTAAGGGTCCAAAGGTGATATCTATTCACTTGCAACTTACACTTCCACTGTCACATAGGGCTCCTCCCATACAAAATTTAAAATTTTCACCTCCTGCCTTGTTATAACTCTCAGCCAGTTTTAGACTATGTAACACTTCAACTTTGTTGGAGTATACTATAAATCAATACAAGTTTCTTTTTTGTTGTCCTTGGTGGACTTAGTTTCACAGAGTGATCGTCATGGTCACTATTACCAGTATCCTCATGCATGGCTTGGCTTCCACAGCTGAACATGTCCCAGTTCAAATTCTGTGCATTATGCTAGAAATTCCCTGCTACATCAGGTGGATATTTTGCATCTATGCTCAATTTCTTGATGTTTAATCTTTCCTGACCAAATTTGCTTCAAATATGCATATCCTGCCACCATCAGGCATTAACATGCAATATTTTCATTCTTTAGATGGGTTTGCGGTTTCAAATCCCCTTCGCCTTCTACAGGTCTGATGAAAGAAAATAACTATGAACTTGCTATGCCTTATGAAGTGACATGTTAGCTAGGACACACGATATTTAGTGCCAGATTAGTACTGGCCAGATGTTTTCTCTCTTAAGTGTCATCTTAGTGACTCCCCTGACTATTGGGAATTAATGCACGGTGGATGACACATGTCAGTTCTCGGTCAAAAGTTTGCATTTATACATTAACCACTTTTATCACTCGTAATAGTCCGATGGCTACATGTTGGAACAAGCTAGCTTCTGCCCATCAAGATTAACATATTTTCTTTTCTTGGCGTGCGGCTCTTCATAGGCTGCCCACGAAGCTTAATCTTGATCATGGGGGAGTTGAATTGTATACGTTGCTTTGTCCCTATTGTAATAATGCCATTGAAACGGAGGATTACCTATTCACCTCGTGCAATATGTATTCATGGCCACTTATTCTAAGCTGGTGGAAACTAAACATCTCCCCACCATCAAACCTTAGGGACACTTTCAGATTGGCTTCAAAGGCTTATGGATCAAGTTCCCTCTCCAGCTTCTTTGATACTGCGGTTCAATCAACATTATGCATGGTTCCTATGGTGATTTTATACTGATCGATACGGTTTTCGTCCACAAACTGCCATCCAATAATCTCATTTTCATCAATATCAAACTTTCTTCCTTTACTTGGATTGCTAGCAGGCATAGAAGTATTTCCTTAAATTGGTTAGAGTGGTACAATGATCCATGTAATTCCCTCTCTAACTTTCTTTTGTAGTTGTTTGCCTAATGCCTTTCTGGGGGGTTTTTTATTTCAATCGCCGTTCGAAAAATAAAGTTCCACAGTAATTTTTAAAAAGATGGTGTTTGGTAGTTATACTAGAAAAAAAATCAAAGCTTTCTTAATTTGTCTTCTTTCTATTGTTTATTTTTGTGACTTGCTTGCTTAATTGTTTCCTGTCTCATCACTTGAATTGGATATGGTTACTTTATGTTCATATTAAGTTTGTCGGGTCTTTGTTCTACTTTCCATGTTTGTTATCTCTTAATCGGTTTGCACTGCATTGTGTCTAGCAGGTTCTTTAAAAATTAAAACTGATTTGTTGTAAACTATAGGTACTAGTATTGGCAGGACTTTCAGTTCCACTCTGTTCCTAGATGGCTAAACATATAGTATATTTTCAGTTTATACTTTGGTGTTTTCACTTTTTATGTTCCGTGATGGCACACATTATTTTATGCGTACAGCGGATCCAAATTGCTCTTTACTTCCATATGGGTAATGAACGTGAACTGTGATCTCCGTATAAGCCCATGCTATTGCTTGAAATGGTGAGCTGTGAATACGTGTACCGCAAACCATCTTCCTTGTCTAATGAGAATACTTGTATGATAATTTTGAACTTTGTAAATGTCCGTTTACATTTCATATAATATATTGATCACTCAGCAGAATCACATAAGGCTTAACAAAAGGGGCACATATGGTTTTATACTGAGATGATGGGCACACCTTGCTGTTAGTTTAGGAGCTGATGAATTGTATATCTGGAAAAGGTGGTTAATTAGAGTTGCCTTACTTTCGTTACAAGCCCTCTATGCAAGTGGCGTCACGGCATTGCACAATTTAGTAGCAACTTTTCATCTCCTGTTGCCGGAGGATGGTGTGCTTTTGCCCCACCCTACACTTAATTCCATCATCACATATCTACTTGTGTTTTTAGCAATCACAGCACAGGGCCATCCTGACTTCTCGTATTTAACACACCACAAGTCAATTTTGGCGGCTGTTATATGTGTGGTTATGTTTGGGGTGACTTCTGCAGCCGAACATATCGCCAATCATGTCTACCCATCGCCTCTTTACAAAGTTATTTCTCGTATTGGAAGAATATTGTTTATGAGCTTTTTAATCGCGTTTCTAGCATATCTCATGTATTTTTAATATTGGAAAAGAATCGTTTACTAATTTTGTTGAGAAGTGGGCTTCTTGGAGGCTTAGGCATACGAATCAAAGGGTTAACTAGTTAGAACCTTCACCATGTTCTTGTTATAAATATGAAAATATACAAGTTTCATTGGGTATGCCAGAAACGGATTGTTGCAAATTGTTATTTAGCTTTTCATTACAACCCAAAAATGGATTGTTGTAATTCTTACTCTAAAGCCATGTCAATATTGGGATCATATAATCAATTTGATCCAGTTAAGATCGTAATATTGTTAAAGTTTCTGAATAAATATATTAATGACCTATACTAAGTTACGGAGTACTTGTTTAGGATCGACACACTTGGCAAAAATCATATCTCCTTGACTTATTGAGGCTTGCTAACCCGTATAAATAAAATTCAAGTGAAACACTTGGCTTGACATAAAATATCATTTGTGTTTCAATCTCGTATCCTCGACCAATTCGTTCTTCTAAAGAAAAAAAGAACATAATATGATGCATTCCTATGCTAATGTAAAGGTTTCCATTGTTGAGCAACAACATGCACAAACGCACCATCATGAATTCTTCTTGGTTGCTTTTTGTTTCAATACGTAGGCTATGTATTTTATTTAGCAGAAATATGCTGTAGTCTAGTGGCACGTCTAGGCTACGTCTTGAATAACTGTTACCTATGTGTAACATTTGGTGAAGATGTTGTAGCGATGCCATTATCTGAGGGTCATCGTTTTACTTGCTATTGTAACAATTAAGTTTGAGGGGAATTATGGATTTCCTTTCCAAACCAGTGTTGTCAAAGGCGATCGCCTTGTGCGCCTAGGCGACAGGCGACGGCGAGGCGGGCCCACAGCGCCCAAAACCCTAGGCTCAGGCTCACAGACATTTAAAGCGACGATTTGGGCCTAGGAGTGTGATTAAATGGGTGGGTTTTGGTCGGAATCATGTTATAAACATGATACAAGGATCGAATCATACACAGAAACACGTTTGGTTTGATTTTAGAAATTAGGGTTCGTGGTACGATTTGGGATTTTTTGATTTAGAGTGTTTTAATCCAATTAAGTTAGTGGGTTTTGGTCAGAATCATGTTATAAACATGATACAAGGATCGAATCATACCCAGAAACACGTTTGGTTTGATTTTGAAAATTAGGGTTCAAGGTACAATTTGGGATTTTTTGATTTAGAGTGTTTTAATCCAATTAAGTTAGTGGGTTTTGGTCGGAATCATGTAATAAACATGATACAAGGATCGAATCATACCCAGAAACAAGTTTGGTTTGATTTTGGAAATTAGGGTTCATGGTACGATTTGGGATTTTTTTGATTTAGAGTGTTTTAATCCAATTAAGTTAGTGGGTTTTGGTCGGAATCATGTTATAAACATGATACAAGGATCGAATCATACCCAGAAACACGTTTGGTTTGATTTTGGAAATTAGGGTTCATGGTACGATTTGGGATTTTTTGATTTAGAGTGTTTTAATCCAATTAAGTTAGTGGGTTTTGGTCGGAATCATGTTATAAACATGATACAAGGATCGAATCATACCCAGAAACACGTTTGGTTTGATTTTGGAAATTAGGGTTCATGGTACGATTTGGGATTTTTTGATTTAGAGTGTTTTAATCCAATTAAGTTAGTGGGATTTGGTCGGAATCATGTTATAAACATGATACAAGGATCGAATCATACCCAGAAACACGTTTGGTTTGATTTTGGAAATTAGGGTTCATGGTACGATTTGGGATTTTTTGATTTAGAGTGTTTTAATCCAATTAAGTTAGTGGGTTTTGGTCGGAATCATGTTATAAACATGATACAAGGATCGAATCATACCCAGAAACACGTTTGGTTTGATTTTGGAAATTAGGGTTCATGGTACGATTTGGGATTTTTTGATTTAGAGTGTTTTAATCCAATTAAGTTAGTGGGTTTTGGTCGGAATCATGTTATAAACATGATACAAGGATCGAATCATACCCAGAAACACGTTTGGTTTGATTTTGGAAATTAGGGTTCATGGTACGATTTGGGATTTTTTGATTTAGAGTGTTTTAATCCAATTAAGTTAGTGGGTTTTGGTCGGAATCATGTTATAAACATGATACAAGGATCGAATCATACCCAAAAACACATTTGGTTTGATTTTGGAAATTAAGGTTCATGGTACGATTTGAGATTTTTTGATTTAGAGTGTTTTAATCCAATTAAGTTAGTGGGTTTTGGTTGGAATCATGTTATAAACATGATACAAGGATCGAATCATAACTAGAAACACGTTTGGTTTGATTTTGGAAATTAGGGTTCATGGTACGATTTAAGATTTTTTGATATAAAGTGTTTTAATCCAATTAAGTTAGTGAGATAGTGTTAGAATGCAGTGTGAATCTTATTGCAACCCTAGAATCTAACCAGAAACACAAAATGAATCAAAATCAAAGTTTATTGCAACCCTGCACTTTTTTTTTCGGGCCCGCGCTTTTTATGCGCCTCTCGCCTAGGCGAGATTTTGGGTCTTTGCGCCTTGCAATCGCATTCACTTTTGACAACTATGTTCCAAACACCCCCTCACGCCATCATGGTAGCATGATTGTGCGTCTGAAAGGAAATTTATCATTCCGTTAAGACTTAATTGTACAATAACAAGTAAAATGACCAATAGATAATGACATCATTACAACATTTTCACCAAATGTTACATGTGGCTAACAGTTATTCAAGGCGTAGCCTAGACGTGCCACTAGACCAACGCATATTTCTACTAAATGAAATACATACCCTATGCATTGGAAAAAAAAGGAACTAAGAAGAATCTATGTTGGTGCATTTGTGCGGGTTGTTGCTCAACAATGGAAACCTAACCTGAATTAGTATAGGAATGCATCATCTTTTGTTCTTTTTTTTCTTTGGAAGAACGAATTGGTGGAGGATACGTGATTGAAATGTAAATGATATTCTTTGTCAAGCCAAGTGTTTCACTTGAATTTTATTTTTACGTGTTAGCAAGCCTTAACAAGTCAAGGAGAAATGATTTTTACAAAGTGTGTCAATCATAAACGTGTAACTTAGTATAGATCATTAATATACATATTCGGAAATTTTAAACAATATTGCGTTCTTAACTAGATCAAATTGATTATATGATGTCAATATTAACATGGCACTAGAGTAGGAATTACAACAATCCATTTTTGGGCTATGATGAAAGCTAAATAACAATTTATAACAAGGTGGAAGTGCATATATACCCAATGAAACTTGTATATTTTCATATCTATACTATCTATAATGGAAAAATGGTAAAAGTGAAATGTTGAGTTTTCAACAATAGTCAAATGAGAGAGAAAAGTGAAATGTAATTAATACTCTTATTAAAACACCCCATTACTTAAAAGTACAATGATTTATTCACATTGTACAACCAATTAAAATACAAACTGGGTTGACCCGGGACGCTTCAAACCCGCGCGGGTTGACCCGGTTTAATTTGACCCATTTCCGACCCAACCTAGCAAGTTGACCCGGTTTAAATCGACTTATTTTTCGACCGAAACGGTTCAACCGGTTGAACCACCCGGGTCGAACCAGGTTTCAAAACATTATCCATTACTTAAGTTAAGTTAGTGAGATAGTGTTAGAATGCAGTGTGAATCTTATTGCAACCCTAGAATCTAACCAGAAACACAAAATGAATCAAAATCAAAGTTTATTGCAACCCTGCACTTTTTTTTTCTGGCCCGCGCTTTTTATGCGCCTCTCGCCTAGGCGAGATTTTGGGTCTTTGCGCCTTGCAATCGCATTCACTTTTGACAACTATGTTCCAAACACCCCCTCACGCCATCATGGTAGCGTGATTGTGCGTCTGAAAGGAAATTTATCATTCCGTTAAGACTTAATTGTACAATAACAAGTAAAATGACCAATAGATAATGACATCATTACAACATTTTCACCAAATGTTACATGTGGCTAACAGTTATTCAAGGCATAGCCTAGACGTGCCACTAGACCAACGCATATTTCTACTAAATGAAATACATACCCTATGCATTGGAAAAAAAAAGGAACTAAGAAGAATCTATGTTGGTGCATTTGTGCGGGTTGTTGCTCAACAATGGAAACCTGAATTAGTATAGGAATGCATCATCTTTTGTTCTTTTTTTTCTTTGGAAGAACGAATTGGTGGAGGATACGTGATTGAAATGTAAATGATATTCTTTGTCAAGCCAAGTGTTTCACTTGAATTTTATTTTTACGTGTTAGCAAGCCTTAACAAGTCAAGGAGAAATGATTTTTACAAAGTGTGTCAATCATAAACGTGTAACTTAGTATAGATCATTAATATACATATTCGGAAATTTTAAACAATATTGCGTTCTTAACTAGATCAAATTGATTATATGATGTCAATATTAACATGGCACTAGAGTAGGAATTACAACAATCCATTTTTGGGCTATGATGAAAGCTAAATAACAATTTATAACAAGGTGGAAGTGCATATATACCCAATGAAACTTGTATATTTTCATATATATACTATATATCTTTACTACATATAATGGAGAAATGGTCAAAGTGGAATTGTGAAATTGTGAAAAACTGAACTTTCGGTCAATCCCGATTTTACCCCTGCAAATTAATTAAGGTGGTGAGACTTTTTCTACGGCTTCTCATGTAAGCCTCTGTTTTTTCGGGCCACCCTATGTTAACTTCTTCCCCTTTTTGTAATCATCGAATAGGGAACCTGTGAAGATAAGCAACTTGTATACACTTCTCCCAATCATGTCGGTCAACGCTCATCTTGGCTTCCCCTCACTGCTTGTAAATCATGGATATATATTGAACCATAAAGTGCTTGATTCGTCTCCATAAATCAACTTCAATCACAACAGTACTTTGTAGCAACAGTACCTTGAACAGTACTTTAAAACAAACAAGCAGTATTTTCAAACGAACAACAGTACTTNATCATGTCGGTCAACGCTCATCTTGGCTTCCCCTCACTGCTTGTAAATCATGGATATATATTGAACCATAAAGTGCTTGATTCGTCTCCATAAATCAACTTCAATCACAACAGTACTTTGTAGCAACAGTACCTTGAACAGTACTTTAAAACAAACAAGCAGTATTTTCAAACGAACAACAGTACTTTGAATAGAACAGTACTTTGGAGAGAGCAGTATGTTGAATATCTTAAAGCAGTACTTTCATGATCTAATAGCAGTACTTTGAATGAGCGAGCAGTACTTTCAAATCCCACGTATCAGTACCTTCAAATAACCAAATAACTCCACTTTTGCTAAGCATTCCCATGTCCAAATCACAAATCAAGCAGCAGCAGTTTGCTAAAGCAGTACTTTAAACTTAATTTGCAGCAGCACCTTAAAAATATAACGAGCAGTACCTTAATAATAAATTTTGAATAATCAGTACGAGACAATTAAGAGTACGAGGTTCTGAAGTCTTTATCGCACGTCACACTCGTAGATCCCTAGATATCAAGAGAAACCTTGCTGCGTCTCTTTTCTTCATAAACACGACACCATACACCATAGCAATTCTCAATCACCCACTTTCTATGAATTGCTATGCACACAACACATTAAGAATTAATGCTTTTTGAAGTCCCAAGCCAGAATAGACTTGAATCTTCCATAAGCATCAACATAATCATATCGTGTTAAGGTCTTTGATGGATTCTTCTTTTCAGAAACATCTAATTCTTCTTGTTTAGGTTTCCAAACCCATCAAGCTGAAGCCTTAATAACATTAACCTCGGATTTCAGCCTAGGAGTTCTTTCTTTTGGCTGAGCAGTACTTTGAGATAACCTATCAGTACTTTGAGAAAGTACTGATCTTGTCACTTTAGTCTTAGCAAGTTGTTTTAATCCTTGTTTAGTAAGTACTGCTGATGGGTTAAAAGACCTTCTTTGTTGAGGATATTTAGAATCTCGTGAAAAATTCCTATGGTTAATCCTCCTTGAGTTGTTCCATACCTGCTTTTGATCATTAACTGGTTTCTTGTGGTTACATGTATACTGTAGATGATCAAAACTTCCACAAACATAGCAAGCTTTATTCTGAAACTCAAAATTCTTTCCTAGTTTTTGAGTTATCATCCCATTCCAGTTTCTTTGATTACCTCTAGGACTATAGTTGTTTTTCCTAGGGTTTTTATCAGACTTTTTGTAACTTTTAACAGGTTTGGTTTCTAAAGGTTCAGCAAACTTTACAGACTTCANCTTTTGTTTTTTCGCATCTTTAACTTCATCATCTTCATCTGTCAAACGTATTTTCCAGGATTTAAAGGTTAGTTCGTGTTATGTGTTTCTTTAATAAATCGTTGCAAAAAATTAGGGTTTCATTTTCTATCTGCTTATAGGGTTTTTTTATGTGTGCTTCGAATAATTGTGTATTCGTTGATCTGAATACGCTTCGAACAAGATGTAGATTTGCTACTCTTTTTTATTGGTTTTTATTTGCTACTCACAGTAACTCAAAATTGCTTTTTTTTATTGGTTCTCTTTCGTATATATTGCTTTTTCTTATGTATATATTTTTTCTATTTGTTCTCTTTCGTATATATTGCTTTTTTTTATTGGTTCTCTTTCGTTTGCAGTTCATATGACTCGAGAATGATGGTGAGGTTCTTTCTTACATATAGAGTTTGTTTTTGTTTTTGGTTCTTTTTAGAACCCATAATGACTCGAAGATCATGGTGGCTTTCTTGTACTATTATGATATGTATCACATATCTTAATCTTAACTACTGTATTGCAAACCCGCAGTAGTTCGACATCAAGAAGATATACGCATCAAGAAATGGAAATGCCAAATCAAAAGAATGTTGATGATGATTTTGAGGTTCTTTCTAATCTTTCATTTCATTTTTCTTTCATTCAAGTATGTTAAAATGTTTATTGATGCGCCTGTACCATTAATACTTGTGTTTTTAGGCTTTCAACAAGTTTTTCTCTTTGGTTAAAGAATGTTGACGATGACCTTGAGGTTAGACAACTTGGTTAACTATGAAAGATTCAAAGTTGGACAGATGGTTTTCGAAGACAGACAGGAGTAATGCAGGCTTTTTATCTTTAGGATTTTATGTGTTGGTAATGTTAGTGATTGTTTTAGCTTTATCAGTGATGTTATTCATGTAGTTTACTTTCATTTTATTTATGTATGTGGACCGTCATAAAATTGTGAACGAGTAATGTATGTTCTTATGGCCAATATCTATGCATATGAACCCATTATGTATGACAGTATGAGTCGAGGATCACAAGCAACAAGCATGTTGCTATATCAAATTCAAAAGAAATACGAACAGTTAAACATTAAACATACACACGACCTAATAAAAGTATTGACTATTAGTCTCATACTTTAAAAGTTTGGACATGTTAGGCATGTTATTCATCTGGATGGAAGATGTTTGACTAAGACAAATGAGTCTAGCTTTTGCAGATCATCCAATCTAAATCTTACTTTACCAAACTTTTGCATGACTCTATTACTAAATATTTAGATCAACTCAATCTTACTAAATTTTTAATAATTTAGTTCCAGTTACGTTTCAGTCAACAATCATAAACAATTAATGACTTACTGATAGGTGAAGATATGTAACCAAAATTGAGTTATTTTTCTAGATGTATAGATGTTTGCCAAATGCATATTAACAGATCAATGTCTATACACTGAAGTCACATACACATGAATCCCCATTAGTACTGCTTGATCTTACTTTACAATAAGGAGGGTATAGGACAAGCTATTCATTCACTATGGTTACCCAGTAACTTTGTTTCACGTATTCGTAGTTAGCATTTTACATTTAAACCAAAACAATGTTTTCGACTATGTTTACCTTATCAAAAAACTTATGTTATTCTTATATGAATTTAAGTTGTGATTTTTCAAACATTTAACGTTTGGTGTAGTTGTGATTAGATCATACAAGTTCCTACACATTAAAGTCATTACGTTGCAAGTCAAAGTTTACTACAAATCATATTCATAAATGCTATAAATCATAGAGTAAGGATCAAATGAGAAATATAACTAAGATGAGAAGAATGAGAAGAAACCACAACCACAAATATTAGATGCACTCACAAAAATATATGCATCTCCTTATTATTTCTCTTTCCTTATTTAAAATATGTGGCCATAATTTTTTCTCATTCTTCTCATTTCAATAATTCTTCTCACTAGATCTATACTCATAAATCATATTCATATTTCAAGTCAAACGTATGTAAACAAGAGAATTGCAAGTCAATACTACAAATCATATCCATATGTATGACTAATTTATTTCAAACTTTATTATTTTAGGCAATGATGTGTCCATAAAGAAAACATAATATGAATATCATATCTAAAACAAATTTATCAATGTTAAATATACATTCCAATTGTTCCTAAAGTAAATAGTTTGAAATTTGAATGGTTCGATTGTGGACGTATCTTCTTTTCCAAATTCATTCACAAGTTTGGAAATAAAAAGAGATGTTGCAATAAAAAAGGTTAATTCAACTGATTATCAATTAAAGCAAGTTTAACCACGATAATGAGTCTAAAACATGTTAAGTTTTAAATAAGGAGCTACACACACTCAACTTGATGACAACGCACTTTTATAGTTTGTCCTATAAAAAGAGTATAGTTTATCCTAATTATTATTATTATTATTTTTTATCCAAGCAAAAGAGTATAAAAGCCAAAGTTTACTACAAATCATTTTGATATTCGTTATCTTAATTATAACTTATACTCATATTGCAAGTCAAAGTTTACAAATCACATTCATAAATGCTACAAATCATATTCATATTGCAAGTGAAACTTATGTAAACAATTGCAAGTCAATACTACAAATCATATCCATATGTGTGACTAATTTATTTAAAACTTTATTATTTTAGGCAATGATGTGTCCATAAAGAAAGCTCATGTAATATTACTATGTGTCATTGGCTGACGAAATAAAATTGGTACTAAGTTATGCAAGTTTTGTATTGTTGGACACTGTGTTCACGGTCAATACACATTTAATAGACCAAATCATACATTTTCAAATCGTTTATTATTTTTTAGTACAAATCGTTTATTTTCAAATAAGATAATATATATTGAAAATAATTTCATGTCATATTGGCTATTTTCAAATCAAATCTATCATTTGGAATTCTTAAACTCGGTCAATGTGACAAATTTCCTGGCGAAGATAAGGTTTACTATAGTTTTGATGAAGCAAAATACGACACCCACAACTTCTATCCTTTGGAATTAATAAACTCGCTCAATGTGAGCGGATTGCCCCCTAATTACTTGCGTTTGAAAATTGGATGCCCGATTATTCTTTTAAAGAATCTCGATCCTAAAGAGCATCGTCTATTGAAGGGAAAACGACTTTAAAGGCCTTAGAAATTCCTCCAGAACTATACACCCTATTCACGTCGCAATGTGAGTTAGGAAAAATGTTTAGGAAAAACATACGTGCGTACAACACATACTTTTCCTTTGCATCGATGGGTGTAAAGTTGGACAAAACATACAACGTTAGGAACTCTGGAGTATATACGTTTCGTGCACATGGAGAGATATATCATAGAATCGATCAGTTGATTCCTAGAAACGGACAACCAAGGTACTTGCAGTTGTACTTTTTTGACGCATAATCCGAACTTGAACACAGGCTACAATGGCCTAATCTGGATAAAAAAATTGTTAAGATATTATCACGTGTTCTTGCACCAAACCCATATGTTCAGACATTTCGAACACTTGGTAACCTTGGCCCGCTTGACAAGTATATGGTCGAATTATATGCATATGTTAAAGTCGATCGAAAATTTTACAATCATCCTACCACGTCTGAGGTATAAATACGATTTCTAACCATCCTACGTCTTATAAAATTGACCGTTGTATATATAATCTTATACTCTCAACTTAAATATATCATGTAATGTAGGTCGCTGGTATTTGGGTAGAAGGTATAACATCACTGCATACAAGAGAAGCATCGTTGTATATGGAAAGTCTGAACGCCTTATTTCACTTCCGATGATCCTTTGTCTTACTTTCAAGAGCAAATTTATCCACTAAAAATGAGCATGTTGACAGCATTAATGATATGTTGATTGAAAGATTTCTTGGCGAAGAGAAGGTTTACTATAGTTTTGATGAAGCAGAAGACGACACCCACAACTTCGATCATTTGGAATTCTTAAACTCGCTCAACATAAGCGGGTTTCCCCCTCATTGCATGCGTTTGAAAATAGGATGCCCGATCATTCTTTTAAGGAATCTCGATCCGGCAAATGGATTATGTAATGGCACGAGGTTGATATATAAACGTTTTGACCCTAATGTCATCAATGCTGAGATAGCTGTCGGACAACATGTTGGAGTTAGAGTGCTCTTGCCAAGAATTCCTCTTGCTCCATCTGAAGAAGACATGTTCCCTTTCAAACTAAAGAGAACACAATTCCCTATTCGCCTTAGCTTTGCGATGATTATTAATATCATAAATCGTTAATTATCTGCCGCTATGAATTCCGTTGCTATGCACGGGTACTCGCCTATAAAGAAAAAACCCTCAAAGTGGAAAAGTGAAAAAGTGAAAAAATTAAGTAAACCATTTATGGAAACCATAAACTTTAATCATTATTTTCGTTTATAACCCATCTTATTTTCATTCAGTTTAAATAGTGTTAGTGTTTCATCAATTATTTGAAAATCGGGTCTCTAATCGACCCGGTCGAGTCACCAGTTCAACAGGTTCGACCACCGGGTCAACCCGGTCTTCCACAAAAATTAAATTTATATATATTTGGAATGATACAAAAAAAGTATATAAAATTCCCAAATCTTCAAACTTTTATTATTTTCCGTTTATAACCTATAAACTTTTTTTATCAATAAACTATCTATCGCTATAAAATCCCGTTGCTATGCACGGGTACTCGTCTAGTATATACTATATATAAAGAAAAAACCCTCAAAGTGGAAAAGTGAAAAAGTGAAAAAATTAAGTAAACCATTTATGGAAACCATAAACTTTAATCATTATTTTCGTTTATAACCCATCTTATTTTCATTCAGTTTAAATAGTGTTAGTGTTTCATCAATTATTTGAAAATCGGGTCTCTAATCGACCCGGTCGAGTCACCAGTTCAACAGGTTCGACCACCGGGTCAACCCGGTCTTCCACAAAAATTAAATTTATATATATTTGGAATGATACAAAAAAAGTATATATATGGTGAAGGTTCTAACTAGTTGACCCTTTGATTGTTATGCCTAAGCCTTTAAGAGACCCACTTCTCAACAAACCAGTAAATGAGTCTTTTCCAATATTAAAAGCACGAGAGATATGCAAGAAACGCGATAAAAAGGCTCAAGCATATTATACTTCCAATACGAGCAATAACTTTGCATAGAGGCGCTGGGTAGAAACGAGCGGCGATATGTTCAGCTACAGAAGTTACCCCATACATAACTATAAATATAACAGCCAAAGTTGACTTATGGTGTGTTAAAAGAGGGAAATTAGGATGTCCCTGCGCTTTGATTGCCACAAACCCATGTAGATATGTGATGATGGAATTAAGTGTAGGGTGGGGAAAAACTACACCATCCGCGGCAACAGGAGACACAAAGTTACAACTAAGTTGTGCAATGTCGTGACGCCACTTGCGTAAAGGGCTTGTAACAAAAGTAAGGCTTTGAGGGTTAGTGTTTGTAGGGGTACTTCTTTAATTGAGATTATAACTACTACTTCTTCCTCAACCTGATTCAAGGTAGATAAAGGCGTCATTTTTCTCCAACCTATAAGTATGAAAATAATCCCTCAAGTTTGTTTAGTTGGTTGTGTTTGTAAATTTATAATATAATAAAATAAAATAAAATAAAAAACTTGTTTGTGTCTTGTGTGTGCTATGTGATGAACTTAAATAAATTTGCAAATGAAGTGCTTGATGAATTTTCCTAATCAAACAGTTTTATCGTTAACATAGGATATAAGATATTTAGGTTGCTTTCTCAAACATATTCATAACTTTTTTTAGTTATGACACAAACAACACATATATAAACTACCTACTTATAAAGTATGAAAACCAAGTTGTTAAGGAATCACCTCCTTTATACGAATAAAACTCAATTGGATACAAATCTCATAGGGTGACTCCAAAAGTAAATATATTAATTTAATTTGGCCATACATCAAAACCAATAAATTACATACCATATGTTTTCATTAAGTTACTCATTTAGTATGGTAAACATCATTTCTCCGTGATCGACTTATTGAGGCTTGTCAACCCGTGTAACTAAAATTTAGGTGAAACTTTAAAAAATATATCATTTACGTTTGAATATAGTATCTTTTACCAATTCAATTTTCATTAAGTCAATATTGGCATCATATAATCAAGTTTATCTGGTTAAGAACGTAATTGTTGTAATTCTTACTCTAATGCCATGTCAATATTGGCATCACATAATGAATTTGTCGGAGGATGGTGTGGTTTTGCTTTGTCAATATTGGCACCATCCTCCGGCAAATTTATTCGGAAACTTTAAACAATATTACATTCTTAACCGGATAAAATTGATTATATGATGCCATTGACATGGCATTAGAGTAGGAATTACAACAATCCACTTTTGGATTGTGGTGAAAAGCTAAATAGCAATTTATAACAAGTGGGGAATTGCATAAGCATGTTTTGGGAAAATATACAAATGTGCGAGATCTAATTGGTATATATGTAATTTCCCTAAATATCAATTGGCCACCAAGGGTGACCTTGGGGAGGTTGTTACCACATGCGAGAGGTCTCAGGTTCGAGTCTCTCCGTGGGGGTTTTCCTTCAAGGTCGAATCTTTGGGGTTCTGCCCCATAGATGCGTCGATTCGAGGCTGGCAGGGACTACCTTCTGGGTATGTACTGTGAAATCGAACCAGTAATTATTATTCAAGGTTGGCAGGACTACCTTCTGGGTAAGTACTGTAGAATCGAATAACTAACTTAGTATTGTACTAACTCGCAGTTTTTTAAAAAAAAGAAAAAAAACGCCGCGACAGCAACACTTGGTGAAGAAGGTTCAATAATGCCGCGACAGCAGCACTTACGTTTGTTAACACTCTAGTCACATGTAAATAATGAACTTCCGTTTCAATCACACGGTCATATTAACATGATGTTCATGACGAGTGTTACCATGTCTGGATTCATTTCCACAACTGAATTCATAATTTTTAGCCATCACATTCTGTTCTGTCTTTGTTTTACCTTTTTTTAGTATAAGCCACTTATTTTTTAACATGCAATTATTTTATTTATACAAGTAAGATGCAAATGAAGTGCTTGATGAATTTTCTTAATCAAACGGTTCTATCAGTTAACATTTAACATAGGATATAAGATATTTAGGTTACTCATAACTTTCTTGATTTATGACACAAACGCCAAAAATATAAACTACCTACTTATAAAGTATGAAAACCAATCTTAATTTGTTAAGGAATCACCTCCTTAATACGTATAAAACTCAATCGGATACAAATCCAATAGGCTGCCTCCAAAAGTGAATATATTAAATTAATTTGGCCATACATCAGACCAATAAATTGCATATCATATGTTTTCATTAAGTTACTCATTTAGGATGGAAAAAATATAGGATTAATTGCATAAAAAGGCATCATAATTGCCACTTTTTGTCATTCTATGTAGTTTTTTTTTTTTTTTTTTTTTTTTTTTTTTTTTTTTTTTTTTTTTTTTTTTTTTTTTTCTACATTATTTATATTTTTGTTTTTTTTTTTTNTTTTTATCTATCATAAATTTACAAACAGAACCAACTGAACAAATTAGAGGGATTATTTTCATATTTAGGGGTTGGAGAAAAATGATGCCTTTATCTACCTTGAATCGGGTAGAGGAAGAAGGAATAGTTATAATCTCAATTAAAGAAGTACCCCCACAAACACTAACCCTTAAAGCCTTAGTTTTGTTACAAGCCCTCTACGCAAGTGGCGTCACGACATTGCATAGTTTAGTTGCAACTTTGCATCTCCTGTTGCCGGAGGATGGTGTGGTTTTGCCACACCCTACACTTAACTCCATCATCACATATTTGTATGGGTTTGTAGCAATCAAAGCACAGGGCCATCCTGATTTCCCTTATTTAACACACCATAAGTCAACTTTGGCTGCTGTTATATGCAAGGTTGCAAAAATCGCGAATCGGTAGCCGGGCGGTCGACCACCTTGTAGCTTGTAATCGGTCTAGGCGGGATTAATCAATGATTAATCGGATTGGCAATACTGACAAATTTTGGTTATTTCTGGCAAGTTTTGTGTATTTCCGGTGAGTTTTAGATATTTTCGGCAAGGTATTTTCTAAAAAACAACTTGTAATAGACTTAAACAGTTACTATAAGTGATCAAAATAAGTTACAGTGAGTTTTGGGTACTTCCGGCAAGATTTATAGGTTTCCGTAAAGTTTGACCACCATTGACAGTCGTTGATCGCCGTTGACCGCGGTTGACCTATGTGTTTGACCCAGTTACATAAATCGCCAAGGTCGGTGGCCTTGTAGCACCTAATCGGTGATTAATCGGCCTTGTAGACCTTTTTTTGCAACACTGGTTATATGTGTGGTTATGTTTGGGGTCACTTCTGCAGCCGAACATATCACCACTCGTTTCTACCCATCGCCTCTTTACAAAGTTATTGCTCGTATTGGAAGAATACTCTGTTTGAGCTTTTTAATCGCGTTTCTGGCATATCTCTCGTATTTTTAATATTGGAAATGAATCATTTTGTTGAGAAGTGGGTCTCTTAGAGGCTTAGTTATACTAATCAATGGTTTTTAATATTTACTGAGTTGTTATTGTTTCCCATTTGTTTGCGCAAGTAACGATAATAGTAAGCGCTCTTAAACATGCTTTTTGTGCTCCATCTATCTAAGGGATTGTGTTATATTGTTTCCCATTTGGTTAAGGTATAC
This sequence comes from Artemisia annua, assembly GCA_014162995.1. Lineage (NCBI taxonomy): Eukaryota > Viridiplantae > Streptophyta > Magnoliopsida > Asterales > Asteraceae > Artemisia > Artemisia annua. Next base: position 63,218 of record LBNU01012718.1, on the reverse strand, counting down.
TAAACAAAAAGTAAAACATAGACCGGAATGTGATGGCTAGAAATTACGAATTTAACTGGAAACACTCGCCAGAACATGCGATTGAAATGGATGTTCATTATTCGCATGGGACTTGATTTTTACAAAATATAGTCAATGAGTGTTAACAAACGCAAGTGTTGCCGTCGAAGCATTATTGCACCTTCTTCACCAAGTAATCGACTATAAATATACTATCATCATCCTAAAAAACGAAGTGCATTCTTCTTTCAACTACGTCAAGTAATCGACTATAAAGATGAAGCAACATTAGTTATTCTACCGAAGAGATTTCTCATTATTATCCCTTGGCTCTCTCACAAAATTTATCTGTACTTACACTTATGGTCACCGTTTTACTTGTTATTGTAGTAATTAAGTCTCAGAGGAATGATGAATTTCCTTTCCAAGCACACCCTCACGCCATCATGAGTCTCCTAGCCAACGGTTTGGCTTCTGCTACTAAATTTATCATTTCTGTTGCAGGTTTTGATCGCCCTATGATCTACCCCATTATTGCTCGTTGGGAAGTATCGGTTCATTGTTTATTTTAGTTGTATCGATATGTTTGTTTTTTGTTTGATACATTCCATATCTATTGTTAGTTGATATAAACAGGACATACGTGGCATGTTCCTGCCAAAAAATCTATCGGAACCATGTATTAGTTCTGGATATAATTTGGTAAGTCCTATAGGTGGCAAATATATTAATAAGCTAGCAAGATATTAAGTTCCGTTTTATTCTAATAATGTGTCACTATGAATTGAAGGTATAAATCAAACTTCTATTTATGCCATTTGTTGTTCTCTTGGGAAGTACTGGTTCATTTTGTCCATGTTGGTTGTATACTTGTATTACTGATATGTTTGTTTTTTGTTTGATACATCACTACAAGAAAACCTGGTTAGTGACAAAGTCATTTTGGTCGCTAAAAGCATAAAAGTGGTCTTCGTCACCATAGCTCGGTCACTAATTTTGTTAATGACCGACTTTTGAGTTTGATCTAAGCAGAACAAGTATAAAACCAAGTACCATAGGCTAGGTTTTTTTTCAAAGCCAAGTATAATCAGTTTATCAAAACAGAAGATGAATAAATCACAAACATTATTTCTATAAGTAAAGGAAGCTGCAAAATCTTATCTTAATCAAAGTAAACATTGTGGTGAAAAGCTAAAGACTTGCATACTAGAATTCAGTTGAGCATTTTACCAAACGCTTTGTCTTCATATTGACTTAACTATAAAACCTACTCTTCTAATTTTATTGCTCAATGCATCATGTATAACAAACTGAAACTCAACAAAACTGTAGCAAATCGAAATCAATCAACAAAGTTTATTTGATCTTCACTAATATAGAATTATTACAGAAAGTACACTCAGCTAATAGATAATTGAATGCGTTAATTGAACAAGCAAATTAATTTTACCTCAGATTGCGGTAGGCTGGGGAGATTACAATAAACGGTTTGGGTTGATTAACAAGTCAAAATGGGTATTTTTGTAGGAACCATCAGATGTGTTGCATGAAAGACTATCCAAGACACCTTCAGTTTCAGTTCCAAAATGTGAACAAAACTCTTATAAAGGCGGTCAAACGACATAACCTTAGGTTCATAAAACAGCTATTTTAATGTTGGGCAAAAAATGTATGCAACTTGCCACTTTTTTCCATTGTATGTAGCTTTCTCTTTTTTTCCCAATGTGTCACTAAACTTGCTAAATTCGTCCATTGTGTGTAGCGGTGACTTGATTCACCTGCTGGAGCAGGTTAACCTAACGGTCGTTAGGTTTATCATTGCACCGTTAGTCCTTTAGAGTAACGATCGTTTATCATGGCTACATACAATGACAAAAAGTAACAAGTTAGATGACTTTTATTATTTTTAAAATTTATGTACGTTTTTTACATGTTTTTGCATACATTTTTATACACGCTTTTATACACACATTTTTATACACGTTTTTATGCATGTTTTATACGGATTTTCATACATACATTTGTATACACGTTTTTATGCACGTTTTTATACACACGTTTTTTATACACACATTTTTATGCACGGTTTTACACACGTTTTTATAAACACACATTTACACACGTTTTTATACACACGTCTTTATACAGACATTTTTATATACGTTTTTATACACACGTTTTTTATACACACATTTTTACGTTTTTGTCTTTTTTTTACGTTTCGTCGGTTTTTTTACGTTTTCGTCGGTTTTTTTACGTCTTCGTCAGTTTTTTTACGTTTTCGTCCGGTTTTTCGTGTTTTTGTCCGTTTTTTCGCGTTTTCGTCCGTTTTTTCGCGTTTTCGTCCGATTTTTTACGTTTTCGTCCGGGTTTTCACGTTTTCGTCCGGGTTTTTATGTTTTTGTCAGTTTTTTTACGTTTTGTTAGTTTTTTTATGTTTTCGTCGGATTTTTTTACCTTTTGTCAGTTTTTTTACGTTTTCGTCGGTTTTTTTATGTTTTCGTCCGCTTTTTTATGTTTTCGTTAGATTTTTCACGTTTTCGTCATTTTTTTACGCTTTTGTCAGTTTTTTTACGTTTTCGTCCGTTTTTTTACGTTTTCGTCAGATTTTCCACGTTTTCGTTTGTTTTTCACGTTTTTGTCCGTTTTTTTACGTTTCGTCGGTTTTTCATGTTTTCGTCAGATTTTTCACGTTTTCGTCTATATTTTTTACGTTTTTGTCAGTTTTTTACTTTTTTGTCAGAAAGTGTGAAATAAGGGACGAAAACATAAAAATACAGACGAAAACATAAAAAATTTGGCGAAGACGTAAAAAATGGACGAAAACGTGAAAAAACGGACGAAAAATTGAAAAATCGGACGAAAACGTAAAAAGCCGGACGAAAACGCGAAAAAATGGACGAAAACACGAAAACGGGACGAAAACGCAAAAAAAAGGGACAAAAACGTGAAAAAACAGACGAAAGCGTGAAAAAACTGACGAAAACGTAAAAAATAGACGAAAACGTAAAAAAATTGGATGAAAATGTGAAAAGCCGGACGAAAACGTGAAAAACCGGACGAAAACGCGAAAAACTGGACGAAAACGCAAAAAAACTGGCGAAAACGCAAAAAAACTGGCGAAAACGTATAAAAACGTGTGTAGAACCGTGCATAAAAACGTGTGTATAAAAAACGTGTGTATAAAAACGTGAATAAAAATGTGTATACAAATGTGTGTATGAAAATCCGTATAAAAACATGCATAAAAACGTGTATAAAAATGTGTGTATAAAAATGTGTGCAAAAACGTGTAAAAAACGTACATAAATTTTAAAAATTATAAAAGTCATCTAACTTGTTACTTTTTGTCATTGTATGTAACCATGATAAACGATCGTTACTCTAAAGGACTAACGGTGCAATGATAAACCTAACGACCGTTAGGTTAACCTGCTCCAGCAGGTGAATCAAGTCACCGCTACACACAATGGACGAATTTAGCAAGTTTAGTGACACATTGGGAAAAAAAGAGAAAGCTACATACAATGGGGAAAAGTGGCAAGTTGCATACATTTTCAGGTAATTTGCCCTTTAATGTTTTATAAAACTGGCGCAATTATAACTTGTTTCCTATAAAGATCTTTTATATAAGAAAAAAAATTAGTTGAGTGTTTTAACATTTTGAAAAATTTTTGTATTATTTTTAGAGTAAATTGCAAAAATCATCTCTAAAGTTTGGCCCGTTTGCATGTTTCGTCCCACACATTTTGAAACTGAAAGGATCGTCCCTAAAGTTAACATTTGGGGCATATATCGTCCCAAATATTTCGAAATGTTAGGTACGAAACATGCAAACGAGCCAAACTTTAGAGACGATATATGCAAATTGGCCAAACTTTAGGGACGATCTTTGCAGTTTCAAAATGTGTGGGACGAAACATGCAAATTGGCCAAACGTTAGAGACGATTTTTGCAATTCACTCTTATTTTTATTTGAGCACTATAACAATTATACTTTCACTTTTAACGAAAGTCTTCTTTGAAACAGTTTCCTTATCCTCAAGTTTATCCAATGATTTATCTATAATTTACATCTCCCATATCCCTACAATGTCTACTTCCCCATACCCTGCTCAATAGGATTAAGTATTGTTGTTGTTGTGAAATCATTCCTTAGGAGTCTAATTATTTTATTTTTCTTTTAAAAAAATGTTTAATAAAAAAGCCCTAAGGTTGCGTTTAGTTGGAGAAAAATTTCCTTCATTTTCTATATCTTGTTTTGTAAGGGAAAAAAGGTGGTTTTTATCTCCACAAAAAAATTAAAAAATAGAAAACACGTTTAGTTAGAAAAACATGTGTTTCTGTTTTCCATTTTGCAAAACTAGAAACCATGTTCAAATGATGTTGTTTTCTATCTCAATTCTCTATTCACACTTATAATATTATAAAAACATATTCGAAACACAAAAACAAATATTATAAACTAACCAACTAAATTATAAAATAACTAAAAAAAAGTCTAATACGAGAAAATAAGAATTAAAAAAGTAAAAGTTAACATCAAATAACATGAAAAAAAAAATCTTCAAATGACTACAATTCGACATAAAAACAATAAATTTGTCACTAAACACACCCACCCATGACCGTATATATTTTAGGATCACCTCGAGCAGCACGCGACTTCTATTTTTTCCAACAAGTCATTTGCAATTGTATTTCTCACTTGAATCATCTCATCGTTTTTATGTGTTTATATACGTTTTTATGCGTTTTTATATTTTTGTATGCTTTATTATTTAAAAATACCCATAAACACAAGAGAGAATTGCATATATACCCACTAAAACTCAAAAACTTGCATATTTCTTCAAAATACAAATTTTTAATGCATGATGTACAATGCAAGTTAAGCATGTTTTGGATATATATGTAAATATGCAAGTTTTAGTAGGTATATATGTAATTGCCTCTAAACACAAATACCAAGCACAACAAAATAAAATAATGGGCTAAATTTGAGAGTGGCTCAGTCGCTCAGAGGTGTGGGTTTTTCTAGACCCACTTTGGTTGGTTTCTTGAAATGGCCCAAGCGACTAGCGACCTTAACAAAAATGCGACATGTGGCACCACAAAAAGTAGTGCCTAATCATTTGTGTAAGGCACAACTAGGAGTTACTTTTGTGCTACTTATCACTAGCGACTTTTAAAAGTTTGAGCGACTTCTAATAAAATTATTTTAATCTTTTTGCCCCTTCTCAACACTTCCCATCACCACAACCCTCTACCACCACACAACCATCACCACCACCATCCACCACCACCACCAACCTCTACCACCACAGATTCAAGCATAATTATTACCTTATTCGAAAAATGATTAACATGAAATTTCAACTAGCTTAATCTTGGCTTGAAAACATGAGAACACAGTGCAAATATGTTCCTTACTATCAATAAAGCATAACTGAGTCATGTAACAAGAACAATTATCACCAACATTCATTATTCGAAAAATATAAGAACACCATAATTTGAATATCATGCAAAACAGTGAATTAAACTAATTGATTTAGAACAGATGCACACGAGATAATCCTAAAAAAAACCTCTTTGGTTAATTAGACTCAAACAATAATCACAAAAAATACCTAAATTCGAACCATAAACCCTAAAATTCGAAGATCAATCAACACATCATGTTAGTTCAATTCAGTTAGGTCGAGTGTTCTATTAATCCATCTAAACAAAACCCCTATGGTTAATTGAACTCAAACAATCATCTATGATAAAACCCAAATCGACCTATATGCTATAAGATTCGAAAAATCATTCAATCACGTTACTGGGTATGATTGTTTGTTAGAAACATGTTAAACATAGATGTATTAAGAAAACCCACTAACCAATTTAATAATATGTGTGGTGGTAGAGGTTGGTGGTGATGGTGATGGTTGTGTGGTGGTAGAGGGTGGTGGTGATGGGAAGTGTTGGGAAGGGGCAAAAAGATTAAAATAATTTTATTAGAAGTCGCTCAAACTTTTAAAAGTCGCTAGTGATAAGTAGCACAAAAGTTTCCCCTAGTTGTGTCTTACACAAATGATTAGGCACTACTTTTTGTGATACCACATGTCGCATTTTTGTTAAGGTCGCTAGTCGCTTGGGCCATTTCAAGAAACCAACCAAAGTGGGTCTAGAAAAACCCACACCTCTGAGCAATCGAGCCATTTGTAGAATTGCCCCTAAAATAATTTCTCTTTATTCAAAATTCGTTCTCTCTCTTCAAAGTGAGGAAGTGAGGTGTTAACCCTCTTCCCATTGACATGTCACTCATTTCCAAACCTTTCCAGCATGCACACCCTACGCACTAAAAGCATTGGGTATCATGGCTAACTTCAACTAGCCATTTGGGCCCTACTGAGTGCTAAATCAGCTTTTTCACTTTCAACACTCACACCTCAAAATACCCTTTCACTGATAGCTAACTTTAACTTAGCCATTTAGGTCCCACCTACCCCCAATTTTATTTTCTTTTCTATTTTTTTCAAACAAACTAAATTTCATTAATTCAAATAAATACAACTTTTATTCATAAATTAAAAACTAAGACATATATAATTAAAAACATAAGCGTATGAAATAAAAAATTAAAACATGATTCGGGCTTTTATATTGCTCTGTAATTGTTGATGAATCCTCCCTTTTCAACAATTCCTCTATAGCGGCCCTCAAGTTGTTTGCGACACGAATATCTGCTTCAGTGGTCGAGAGTATGCAAATCGTAACTGTTAAGGGGCTGGTCGAGTGGCAGTGAATGCACCCTCGTCATTTCCGTACCCCGGCAACGCATTTGCTCAAAATCACGAATCAACTCGGTCATCAAATTATTTGCCAGTGTGACCTCCACTTCAAGTTTTCTCCGTAGTCGCTTAAGAATAGTTCGTCTCACTTCATTTGGTTCAGTAGCTTTAGTTTGTGATAGTTGAGAGTATTTAAAAAATATGTGAGAGTTTAGAAAGAATTTGTATGTGCAAATTTTAGTTAAAATGGGATGTAATTTATAAAGTGGGAGGTTTAATTTTTTATTTTTTATTTTTTTTAAATCAATAATAATATAACCCTTACTAAACCGTAACCAATTAAGCAACCAAATAAGTACTATTAAGCACTTGAATAATCAAACCCAATATTTCTTCTTTGTTTTCTTCTTATGGCCGATTATATGAGTGAGTGTGTGAGTGTTTTCGAGTTTTTGCAAGTGCAAAATGATTACAAGTGTTCTCCTTTTATAGCCAAACAAGGACATGGTTTAAGGGTTATCTTAATGAGGCTATACTTAGCTATAAGGAGAAAAAAATGAAAGCATGCATGTATTGTCTTGTTTGTGCTTTTTGGCTAAAAATGGGAACCAAACATTTTTGTCTCCCTTGACCATTTATTATCCATGGTGTCATGTTAAGATTTTTAGGATTTTAAAGTCTTAGTAAAAAAGAAGTATATAGGTATGGTTTAGAAATTAAAATAATCACTAGCTTAACTATTTAGGAGATATTAGGGTGGCTCATGTAAGAAAAGAAAGAAAAGTAAGCATGGTATTTGTATTAAAATATTGGGTATGATTAAAATATATATATATAGGGGTGGCTCATGGTTGCTTGTTTGACCAAAAAGGAGGAAAAAAAGGGGAAAGGTGCATGCCTTGTCTCCTCTTTAGTTTTATTATCCAATATGCAATGTTTAGGTTTAAGAGTTAATAAGGTCTAGTCAAAAAGCAAGGTCAAATAAGCTTAAAATAATCAAAAGGAAATGTGTATGGGAGCAAAAGGGGCGGCTACTATGTTGTGTGTAAGAAGGTGTATGTAAAATTTTATAAATGTATTTTGTAAGTGTATTGGGCATTAAAAATAGGTATTGGGTAATAGTTTCGTAGTTAAAGTTAAATATATATAATTAAGTGTTTATAATAAAATATTCTAGAAGGTGTAAGAAAATAATATGTGTACTTTTGTAGTAGTTTAGGGAGTGTAAAAATGTGTTAAAATAATCGTTTGGAGTATTGGTTACATCGTGTGCTCATATACGTTGTGAAAAGTGTTAAATAAATTATTAATCGTACGTAAGTAAAAATTATTAATGTTTTTGCAAATAAATATATGAAATGGAGTAACGGCAATGTATTGGAATGTTGTAGATAAATTTTAGTCTATAGTCATAGTGCACAAGAGGGTTACCTTGTTTTACGTTTATTTAATTAAAAAAGTTGTATGTAAAAAGTATTCTTGTAAATTTCAAAGTAATAACTTAGAGTTTGGAAATAAATGTTGACATGAAAAATTACGGGTTGTTATACGAATAACACGAATAACGTTTTTGACATTATTTGTATTAACAGACCAGTTCGAAATCACCATTTTAGGGAAAGATCAAAATCAATTAGGGTTTTGTTAGCTTCACTGATTTATTGGAAAAGGGGGAAGAAATGGAGTGAATGTGAAATGACTATCCCTAAAAAGCTTTGTTCTTCTCAATAGTTGTAGCGGGAAAGAGAAATGACTGATATACCCCCATACAATTTATTGATATCAAAAGTTGCCCTCACGTGTTTGTCACGTAAGNAAAAAAAAAAAAAAAAAAAAAAAAAAAAAAAAAAAAAAAAAAAAAAAAAAAAAAAGGCAAGTGGGTGGCACTATTACGCTCCTTACCCATGCAAATCTTAGAAAGATTCACCAGCCGCCGGTAGCACATCTGGTACAAGTAGCACAAGTAGCACAGCCGTCGGTAGCACGCTTGATACGAATAAAACAAAACACATGTGGGGTCTAGTGGGGTCTACTTCGAATAAAACAAAAATACAAGTGGGGTAACCTAATGATTGAGAAATAGTTGAAATGATAGTGGGGTCATGCCACGTGTCAAACACTGAACGGGGTAGCACGGTAGCACATGTAGCACATGACCAAATTTGGAAGTTGGATGAAAATTGACTCAATTGTGATTCATAATTCGATTTTTGGCACAAATTTGGAATTTTCCCGGCAAAATACCTGTTGATATAGAAATAAAATTACATAACAATCAAATTCTTATTTCTTAAGAATCAAATTCTTAATTGATATTCGTTTCAGCAAGCAACGAATTTATTTGTTGACCAAATGTCCCATGCTACTATTTTCTTTAGGGAAGGAATTCTTGCGCATTTTACTCTTATACATTGGAATGCTGGGTCAGCAAAGGATCACTGGACATCAAATCTCTGCAAGATTAGAAAGATATAATAAGATTAAACAAAAAAAGACAAATAAAAAGTAAAAAAAAAAAAAATACTAATTAAAGTGAGATTGTGGAATAAAAACCTCTGAACTTTTCTTTTTATTGAAAAACAATGAGTAAATTGCAAAAATGGTCATTGCAGTTTGGCCAAATTGAAGACTCCGTCAATATAGTTTGGAAATTGTAGGCGGAAGTTAATGGGTTTTAGATTTTGTTGTTTATATGATGAATTTAATAAAATACATATTCAAGTTGGAAATTTAAAGGAGGATGAAGACGAGGCCATTTTAGTCATTTTATTTTGGCCAATGACGAATTTGAAACCTAAGTTTCCTCACAGGGAGATCACCTGCAATTTTTAGACCATGACGGAATCTACAATTTAGTTAAACCACAAGGACGATTTTTGCAATTTACTCAAAAATAATTGTGATGAAGAAAGTTCTTCAATATTTCTGTGTGTCAAAGACAGCGGGAAAAAACTAAAAGTTCAAAAATTTATTGATCGGATTGGTTATAATTGTTGATTGAATTAGTTATAACTAGTAGAATACTTGTGCGTTGCGGCAACATGTACTCTAAAATTTGAAATTTTTGAAGAGAATTTAATGTCGGAACAACTTTAACTCTTTAAACCCTAACAATGTTTTTCATATACAATTTTCATGATTAATAGCTTGCTTGGTTTGTAGTTTGTACCATGTGGTATATTAATTGTATTTTTAAACGAGTGTGTGTTTTAAAAGTAATATTAATTGAATATGTTGTATATATGTATTGATGCATTAAATAATTGTAAACATTTTTTAAGAATAGAAAATCTTAAAAACAAATTAAGAAAGAATGTTTAAAATGCTTTATAAGTAGTTTAGATTATTGAGTGAATTGGTTTTCTTCTTAAATGTTACTAGTTTTGCTTTTCAATATCGAAAGGTATTGTAGCAAAATTGTAGCCAAAGAATTGTATATAAGTACAATATTGAGCCTTATGACACCCTAAAAGGCTAAAACACGAGGGTTGGTGGCCGGTTCGCAGGTTAACAACTAATGTATACCATTAACTTAGTGGTATCTTTGACATATAAAGAGGTTGAAGTTAATTATTTGGTGAACTTGCCTGTCACTTTGGCTGAAAAGTATTAGAGAGATATGCTGTTGGGGAGAGAGGCGGTTCAATTCCCGTAGAAGGTATACACATAAGCCGATGCTGCCAAAGAGCTCACATTCAACATAATTAGAAAATCATAATATGTCATTGCGCTAATACAAATTCATTTAGAACAGTGATCAAATCAAATGTTGTCCCAGGAGCGAGGGAGTGTGTTGTTCCTTTGTTGGTTACAATGATTTAACAAAATTAATCAATCAACTTTCATGTCTAATAACATAAGTTTAAAACTTAAAACACGATATATAAACGAGTAAGTACACACAAAGATTTTTTTCAACGATTAAATTCTTATTAGAAGTAAATCAATAAATTTACACTTTAGCTTGTTTGCGGAATAACAATCTAAGTTGAATGGCAATGTTTGGTGATCTCCTCACTAAACTTAATCATAAACCAAAATTAATTTTAAGTAAGAACTATGTTAAACCAACTGAATATATTCAAGGACTTCATTTGTACTTAGGTATTTTTATTCAAATCCTAGTCGAAGATCATTGGGAAATGAATTAAACAATAGAGTGAATAATGGACGATGACTTAGTTCCATTAATATATGCTTACCTTCCAGAACATTGGGATAAGAGTATCCAGACGATAGCACTGGTCCAACTTGATTCCTTATATGCTATCCACACCTGAAAAGCAACAGTACATTGCATATTATTGTTGTGGAGATTAAGATGTATTATTAGTACTTAGAGTAGGAAAAATTGAAGAATGGAAACATACTGAGAAAACGACAATTTCGATCAGGGTGTCAATTAGCGTACACCGCATGCAGCTGTGAGAATTTATTAAAGTCAAACTTAAATTGCGTTATGAAGTAGAACAATAAGTATAAATTGGAGATACAAATGTCAAAGGGAACTCTAGCTTCTAGCTATCCAAACACCCATATAGCCAAAGGGTTATTTCCTATTGCCCATAAAGAAAGGAAATTACGGTGTGAGCATTTGTGCGTGGAATGGGGATCCATCAACGATAATGGCATGTATTAGAAATCCCAGCATGAAGCATCCTAGTGCTGCAACGATTACTTTTGCTATAACAAGAGAATGTCTTCTCGTGTGTCCCACGACATCCCTACATACTCAACATATATAAATTTAATTAGAAGCTTGCTAGTATATATCTTGGCATATATTTTGATGATAATGATAGCATAATGGCAAATAGAAAAGAGATATGCACTTTTATATATGCAACAAGTCAGTGAAAACTCAAATACTATATATGCCGGCGAACACCCCAAAGTTTCCAAGCACAAAATGTGGTCAAATAACGTAAAGGACCTGGTATGTATGTTGGAGGGTTAAGTGCCTTTTGCCTTACCCTTTTTGATGTCTTGCCAGCACAAAAAACACGGGATTTTTTGAAGATTCTGCAGGTGACAATTTGAAGAACTGCATAGCGATGTATCCGCATGAAATTATGCTGCACAAGGAATGAAAAATTGATTGTAACACCATCACAGCAAGATAAGTTGCGATTTGTATAATATATTGACTTACTGGGAAGTACCTGTTACACATTGAATAAACCCGTCGGTATGGTTTTATTATTGACCATTATTATTTATAATTGTGAAAACCCTAGATACCCTAAACCCACAAACATGGCTTGGGCCTACTTATCCGCTAATAGTACCTAGTCTCATAATTAGAACATAGTTATCATTTGGTAAGTAGTCCTGATCGAAACTTAATAGATTGTACGTGCATTAACCCAAAACCAAATGTACTGCTCTTAAGTGACTGGAAAAATGACTCCTAACATGGTATAGTACTAATAAACAGATAAAATTACCTTCCCAAAAAAAACATTGCAACTGGAAAAAAAAGTGTCTTGATCCAGCTTGATTCCTTGTAGAAAAACCAAATCTAAAATAACAAGTATACAACCACATATCAGTCCACTTGATTAAAAGAGACATGGGCATATATTAATGTAAACCAATTATTTCTCTCCTCTAGTTATCAGTAGTAGTAGATAGATTGAATAAATACTGAAAAATCGAGCCTAAAAACCAAAGATTCACATGGTGTTTAATAATTATTTGGTTTTGGCGTTTTGCATACATACTGTATATGACTTGGATGCAATGATTAGATTTCAAATCAACAACTTGCGTTGCAAATGAGACGAACTTTCGTACCGTTACTATGACGATATATACACAATAATTAGCAATAGCCGTCATCATCCACCTGTGACAAATTTGAAAACAAATCAAACTTACACTAAAAAAAGTCAAATTCTACATGATTATTTTTACACGTCTTATAGAGACACATACTTTTATACATTTATACACTATAAGATGTGTTAAAAATGAATACAGTTACAAAGGTAACTAGTTAAAATCTCTCCATTTTAAAGGCCAAATAAAAAACGTGTATTTTTTAGCTGAAAAATGCATAGAAATTGACTATTTGTTGTAGGGTTAGTAAAAACGAAATAGTTTCTTCTTACACTAATAACAAGAGGGAAATGCAGAAATGGTCCCTGTGATTTGCCCAAATTGCAGATTTCGTCCCTGAGTTTTCGAAAGTGCAAGCGGCCTCCCTGTGGGGAGTTTTTGGTTCCGTTTTGGTCCCTGTGGTTTGCTCAAAATTGCAAGTTTAGTCCCTGTGGTTTGCTCAAAATTGCAAGTTTAGTCCGTGGCCAGGGACCAAAATGGAACCAAAGTTTCCCCACAGGGAGGCCGCCTGCACTTTCGAAAACTCAGGGACGAAATCTGCAATTTGGCAAAACCACAGGGACCATTTCTGCATTTCCCTCCTAATAACAATACAAAGACATGCATATACATATGATATAGTAAGCTTCTAGTTACCAAGCCTTTGGGTCAACACAAGATTTGTAGAAATCCGTGACAATTAACTGACTGATCGTAACTACCATTACACATGTCAGTATGCTGAACAACGCCTTTAATGCTACAGCCATCGACGCCGCCATTATTGCTCCAAGCAGATCGAGTAGTTGTAAATCCAAAGCATACTTATAATCTAATCATTGCATCCAAGTATACAAGATTGCAAGTTATGAATAAAAAACACAACATACTTATTTATACAATATTAATGGCACAACAATTTTGAACTTTTTAAAAAGTGAACTGACATATTCAATGTTCAACAGAAGCAATAAATTCAAAATTTAATANTCACTTTTCCACAAAATATTATCTTTATCTTTCTTCTTCAAGCACACATGGCAGCAGTGACCGACGATGACCAGCGGTGGTGGGTGATGACGACAAGCGGTGGTGGTTGGACGGTGTGTGGATTGTATGGTGGTGTTTGCCTTGTTGGATGGGCGGGGGAATATCATATGGTGGAATATCCATGTATTTCGCTCATTTCATTTCATCAAACAATTTAAGGTGTGAAAAAAGAGGCTCAAATATTTAAATAAGAAACCGGATAGAATTGATCAGACGCCCCCATGGCTCCAAGATACGGGCATACTTACTTCCACCACATAGTATCCAGCAACTACCATTTATATATTAATGTCCCATCTTCACTAAAAACCCACAAAATCAACATCTAAAAAACACCAATACCGATTTTCATACCACCACACCATCATCATCTCGTCACATATCACCTATGCCGCAACCACCTCACACTATCTTTCCTTTTTATCTACACTCACTCTTCCCACCCACCACCAGGTCGCCAACACCAGCCACCATGACGCCGCCGATCTTTCTTGGTGGAACTAAGATGACGTGGGTGGAGGGATGTTGGGGATTCATGGTCTTTTTTTCTTCCTATTTTAATTCTTGTCAAATGAAAAACAAATGTAACTTGCTTATGTTATTTTTTGAATGATAATGGCAACTTGATGATAATATATGTATATAGAGGAAAAAATAAATAATTGAGGTGTTTGAAATTTTCTCGAATGAAACTTATTTTGATGATTGAATATTGTTTTGACTTTTATGATGGATGAAGATGGAAGATAAGTGGGGAAGATGAAGTGGAGATAAAAAATTAGAGGTATTTTTGGTGAAGATAAAGTAAGGTAGATGAAGTAGAGAGAGAATTGTAAAAAGACATAAATACCCTCACATGTGCAGACTTAACGATTGTTAGTGTGTCCCGTTAAAGCGAGGGACGAACGATACATAACGTTTCACATTTAAGGACGGATGGCGCATTTTTTTTGGTCAAAGGACGAAACTTGTTGGTCAACGCAAACCACAAGGACGAACAGTGTAGTTTACTCTTATAAAAAGACCAAAAATGAAATACCAATCAAACTACAAGGACCAAAATTGTACTTAACTCTATTATTAACTTTTTGACTAAAAGACAAAAATGATCGGTCGTCCAAAAATTGTGGACCCAGTCGCCCAAGAACATACCTATTATAAGTGGTCCCAAGTTAGTACAAGTTAGGAGACACTTGGCAAAATTTTATGACATGCACCCAAGAAGCAAGGGCGACCAGATTCTCTTGAATAACTTTTGCAATTTTGGGGCACTAGAGGTGCGCACCACAATGTGGGGCATTTGTAGAAATACCCCTGTAAGATATAACCTCACCAATAAAAAATCAAATCCAAAGCCAAAAATACGTAAAAATTGCAAGCAAGTTTCGATAAAAGATTCCAAAAGCTTATCGTGCGGCAATAAATAAACAAGGCAACAACGATTCCATCGGAACACGTCTTCTCATTATTTCCCCTATAAATACAACCCCAATATCCTTCTCTTTTCTTCACAATTCAATTCTTTTCTTTCAAACCCTAATTTCCATCAATTCATTCAAGGTATAATACTTTTCTATCTTTTTTTATTTAATTATAATAATTATAATGGTGCTGTTTTGGATCGGTTCAATTAGTATTTAATATCAGCAATGGTTGTTAATTGAGTTTCTCATGAAGCTATTTGTTTTCTGATACACAGATGCAAATCTTTGTTAAGACTCTTACCGGAAGACAATCACTCTCGAAGTCGAGAGCTCTGACACCATTGACAATGTCAAGGCTAAGATCCAAGACAAGGAGGGTATTCCCCCAGACCAGCAGAGACTCATCTTTGCGGGGAAGCAACTCGAAGATGGCCGTACCTTGGCTGATTACAACATCCAAAAGGAATCCACTCTTCACCTTGTTCTCAGGCTGACGGGAGGAATGCTAATCTTCGTCAAGACTCTCACCGGCAAAACCATCACTTTGGAAGTCGAAAGCTCTAACACCATCGACAAATGTCAAAGCTAAGATTCAAGATAAGGAGGGGATCCCACCAGACCAGCAGAGACTTATCTTTGCCGGAAAGCAGCTTGAGGACGGTCGTACCCTTGCCGACTACAACATCCAGAAGGAGTCTACCCTGCATTTGGTTCTCCGACTTCATGGTGGTATGCAGATCTTTGTCAAGACATTGACCGGAAAGACCATTACTTTGGAGGTTGAAAGTTCAGACACCATTGACAATGTGAAGGCTAAGATTCAGGATAAGGAGGGAATCCCACCAGACCAGCAGAGGTTGATCTTCGCTGGTAAGCAGCTGGAAGATGGCCGTACCTTGGCAGATTACAACATCCAGAAGGAATCTACCCTTCATCTTGTGTTGAGGTTGAGGGGAGGAATGCAGATCTTCGTGAAGACGTTGACCGGAAAGACCATCACTTTGGAGGTGGAGAGTTCAGATACGATTGATAATGTGAAGGCTAAGATTCAGGACAAGGAGGGAATTCCACCGGATCAGCAGAGGCTTATCTTTGCTGGAAAGCAGTTGGAGGATGGACGCACACTTGCTGATTACAATATTCAGAAGGAGTCCACTCTTCACCTTGTCCTTCGTCTCCGTGGTGGTTTTTAAGTATCCCTGTTTGTTCTTTGATTATGGATGTTGTTGGATATGGATAATATTCTGTTCTTTTATGGTTTTCGTTTATGTTGAATGAATGCGTGCAATAAACAATTATGGTTGACGTGTAACATTTTTTTATCTCAAAAGTTTAAAGGCATTGCGTTAACGCGTATCATTTTGAGTTTTGAGTTATTATGCTTGAATTGCGGGTGTGCATTGGTAGTACTTGAAACTGCTTGCTAGGGAAGTGTGGATGGAGGCATAACTTCCTTCATCAAATTGCTTGGGTAATAGTTGTTTAAGACGGGGCCTATATCTACCACGTACTGAACCACTACATATTGCTGCAAAAATATAAGATGTTGCCCGAGGCATTAAAAAAAATGCAACAGTTAAGAATCTGTGATGATTGGTTTTTGTGGTAGTTGATTGGAAACGAAACTGGAATATCTTTGATTGGATGCATCATATTTTTTTCGAACTAAAAATTTGATGCATCACAGTTTCTGTCCACAACCCACAAATACCGACCATAACAGATTCTTCACCGCAATTAAATACCTTAGCCGCGTCTTTAACTTACCAAAAATATGCGATGGTTGATTGATGCATTTAGGCCACGTTTGGAATAACTATGACCCAATTGTAGCATTAAGTGAAGAAGCTGTAGTGCCTCCATTTGAAGTCTGCACTTTCCTTCGTGTGATCACTATTTTACTTGCTATTGTAGCAATTAAGTAACATGGGACTGATTAATTTTCGACACACCTTCATGAAATCATGGTTGCCGTTGCCAGAATCCTTGTGTGCCACTTGACATCTGCTGCTGAATATATATCATTTATGCGGCAGGTTCTGATCACACTTCTGTATGCATTATAGCTCGCTTGGGAAGGATTGGTTCATTGTGAATTTTTGTTGTATCTTTGACATCGTGTATATCAATCCAAGGGTGTAAGGAGTTCAGGTTCATATTTAATAATTAGACTACGGGCCCGACCCCATGGAATATACCCTGATCTGACTGCAAAACCCTACTCTGAAATCAAAACATAAACTTGGTACTTGGAATGAAGTAAATGATGTTGTTTGTTTTGTGTGTGTTTTTTTTCATGTTTGATCTACTAGTTTTGCAAAAAATTTGAATCAGCTTTACTTGTAACAACAAACAACATGACAGATTCTTCACATGTGCGTTTTTGTTTCAATGCTACTAATACAAGAACTGGATCGTTTTTATAGACTTCTCTTATATAAATCTGCTTTACAAAAAAATAGTATCATAACGGGGTTAATCTCCTTTGGCAACAGACAGTACCATCACTCAAGGGCAAATCTCCTTTAACAAAGAAAAAATAAAAAAAATAGTACCATATAGTCCACAAAAAGAAAAGAAGAAAAAGGTAAACGATGATGTGTTCTCCCATAGATATTCCTGTTGCCGAGGTAGTTATTGACATCGAGCCAGAACTCTCAGAAACCGACCATGACAGATTATTTACATCTATGTTTTTGTTTCAATGCTTCAGTCACATCATTAATCTAGCAGCAATACCCGGTGGTTTATTAGCGCATGTGTACCACTTATGGTCTAACTATTACCCGCAAATAGTATTTTCCGAAGAAGGTGTCATCATGCCCCGTTCAGCACTAACCTTTATCATAAGTACTCCGCTTGCTTTTGCAAAAATAAAGTCGCAGGGACAACCTGGATTCCCTTTTGAAACGCACCCTTGTGCCATCATGGTTGCCGTCACCAGTCTGCCTGTATTCGGCTTGGCTTCTGCAGCCAAACTTGGTGTTTCTGCTTCAGGTCTTGATCACACTTCCATTTTTGCCATTATTGCTCGCTTGGTACGGATAGGTTCTTTGTGTATCCTTCTTACATCTTTGGCATGTTTGTTCTACCTTTGATACTTCCATGTTCCTTTCACATTGTGTATTAGTACCTTATAATAATGCCAGCATGATGTTATCTGTGATGGCACCAGCAAGATGTTAAGTGCTACTGTATTCTTACTAAGCATGGCGTGTTTTTAGTACTGTAATTTCTCATGTGAATGGACCTCAGAAAAAATTCATGTTGACCCATTAGCTATTTTTTATTTCGCTAATATGAACTGATAACAATAAAACATAACTGAAATCGGTCAATTATAGGTAAACGAATGATATATGAACTCTTAAAGTTACTATTGTAAACACAAAAACTACCACTTACCAACTGTCACGGTATGTGAATCACCATACTTGGTACTCTATCGATGGTTTTGGCAAATATGCTGTTGGAAAATTTAGTGCACTTGAAGGATTAATTTACACCTGGTAATGGGTTTGGAGGTACGGAGTGTACACCCATTTGGTCACTGAATTCCTTGACTCAATAGTGGTTATGATAGTTGAATCTGCTGCTAGATTCTGCTGATAGTTGAATCTGCTGCTAGACTCTGTTGTTCAAAGTACTGCTTGTTCAAAGTACTGCTTCATTATATTGAAAGTACTGCTCGTTTATAACCACTGATTCCTAATATTATGGAAAGTATTATGTTATAATTAATGAGCCGTTAATTATACATAATTCCATGGGCTAGGGTTTGAGTATTCTCTATTATAAATAGAGGTCATAACATTCTGCATGGATACGATCAACACAAAACCCTAAACACTTGAATACGCTTCTGTTCTTGATTTGTGCCTAAAACAAGAACATCACTTGGTCTTATCCCATAGAGATATTCGTGTAACTCAAGCATAGGGTCGAATAGTTTCTATTGGAAAGTGATACCACGATTTCAAGTGAATATCCGGTACTTCATTGATTATCTTAACCCTAATCTGGAAACACAGAAACACATAATAACTAACAATCAATAGAAACTATTTAGTGATAATCAATGGCTGCTGCTATGAGGCATATGGCAACTAACTTTTCCAAGTTGGAAAAGTTTGAAGGTGTTGATTTCAGAAGATGGCAGAAGA
Source organism: Artemisia annua (assembly GCA_014162995.1). Taxonomy (NCBI): domain Eukaryota; kingdom Viridiplantae; phylum Streptophyta; class Magnoliopsida; order Asterales; family Asteraceae; genus Artemisia; species Artemisia annua. Next base: position 43,979 of record LBNU01012718.1, on the reverse strand, counting down.
AGATGCACTTCTTGTTGTCAAGCATGAATGTGGTGTATGTTCTAACCACTGCTATTCCTGAAGATCATGGGGGTGATGCTACTGTGGAACAAATAAGGGTCAGAAGCAAGTGGGAGAATAATGATTATGTCTGCAGAGGTTTAATCCTCAATGGTATGTCTGATTCTCTTTTTGATATTTATCAGAATGTTGAATCTTCTCAAGAACTATGGGATTCCTTGGAAGCCAAATATATGGCTGAGGATGCATCAAGTAAGAAGTTCCTTGTAAGTAATTTTAGCAATTACAAAATGGTTGATTCTAGACCTGTCATGGAACAATACAATGAACTTCTTAGTATACTTGGTCGATTCACACAACACAAGATGAACATGGATGAGGCTATTTCAGTCTCTTGTATCATCGACAAATTACCTCCTTCTTGGAAAGATTTCAAACATATGCTTAAGCATAAGAAGGAGGAGTTAACTCTTGTTGAGTTGGGCAGTCACTTGCGCATTGAGGAATCACTTAAAGCACAAGAAATTGACAAGCCAAAGAGTAGCAATGCTACTGGTCCATCAGTTGTCAATATGGTGGAGCATAACAACTCCTCCAGGTACAATGACAACAAGGGCAAGCGTAAACATCATGATAACACCAAAGATGATCATAACAAGAAACCTAAGGTGACTTGTTGGAAGTGTGGGAAACCTGGACACTTCAGGAAAGATTGCAAGGGTGGTAAAGTTGGAAACAAATCCAATGGATCAGGCACAAGTGGATCTAAGAATGGTAAAACCAATTCTCTGAAAGGTCATAATATATTTAATAAGTCTTTTGAGATTTATTATATTACATATATATCTGAAATTTACTTTGTGTAGGATGATGATGTTGCTTGGTGGGTTGACTCTGGTGCTACAATTCATGTGTGTAAAGATAGAAGCTGGTTCAAGACTTATGAGTCAATGAATGATGGTTCTATTCTTCATATGGGAAACGAGTCAACTGCCCTGGTGCATGGAAAAGGATGTGTGGATTTGAAGTTTAGTTCTGGAAAGATTGTTTCTTTGTTTAATGTTTTACATGTTCCTGATATTAGAAAGAATTTGGTTTCTAGTAGTGTTTTGAATAATTGTGGTTATAAACAAGTAATTGAATCTGATAAGTATGTTTTGTCTAAACATGGTGTGTTTATTGGTTTTGGCTATTTGTGTAATCAAATGTTCAGGCTTAATATTGTGCATGATAATGTTAATTCTGCTTTTATGTCAACCACTAAATTGAATGATTCAAACTTATGGCATGCTAGACTTGGCCATGTACACTTTAAAAGAATGCAAGATATGTCTAAGGATGGATTAATTCCAGCCTTTGATATGGACACTAAAAAGTGTAAAACTTGTATGATGAACAAAATAACTAAGAAACCTTTTCAAAGTGTAAAACGTGAAACTAAAGTGTTGGAACTGATTCATAGTGATCTATGTGATTTGCATGCTACTCCCTCTTTGGGGAATAAGAAATACTTTGTGACTTTTATTGATGATGCTTCTAGGTTTTGTTATGTTTATTTGTTACATACTAAGGATGAAGCATTAGATAAATTTAAAGTATTTAAAACTAAAGTTGAATTGCAACAAGGGTCTCTAATCAAAAGATTTAGGACTGATAGGGGAGGTGAGTACATGGATACTCTGTATTTTTAGTCTGTTGGTATAATCCATGAAACGACTGCTCCCTATACTCCTCAGCAAAATGGAATTTCTGAAAGGAAAAACAGAGTGTTGAAGGAGATGGTTAATTCCATGTTGTCCTATTCAGGGCTGAGTCAAGGGTTCTGGGGTGAAGCTATGTTAACAGCTTGCTATTTATTAAATAGGGTTCCCAACAAAATGAACAAGGTTACCCCTTATGAACTCTGGACTAAAAGAAAACCCAACCTGAACTTTCTCAGGATTTGGGGTTGTAGGGCTGTTGTAAGACTCCCTGATCCAAAGCAGAAAACTTTGGGTGAAAGAGGCATTGAATGCATCTTTGTTGGATATGCTGAGCATTCCAAGGCATATAGGTTCTATGTCATTGAACCTAATGAATCTGTTTCAATTAACTCTATAATTGAATCAAGGGATGCACTCTTTGATGAGAATAGATTCTCATCTATCCCTAGACCAAGTCAAAGGATTCCAAATGGAACCAATGACAATGGTGCTTCAGAAGAACCTGATGTGGTTTCTGCTGAGGTTCCTGCTGAGGTTGTGGAACAACAACCTGAACCTGAGCAAAAGGAGCAATAGGGTGAGGACTCCAAAGTCATTTGGACCTGAGTTTCAATTATACTTAATTGAAGGTACAAGGAGTGAGGTCTCTGACCAATACTCATATTGCTTCATTATTGAGGGTGATCCCAAAACATTTGAAGAAGCAATGAAGTCCCAGGATGTTGCTTTCTGGAAAGAAGCA
>LBNU01012718.1:10083-35120 GCA_014162995.1 Artemisia annua | reverse complement strand
ACGATTAACACAAACCCTAAACACTTGAATACGATTAGGTTCTTGATTTGTGCCTAAAACAAGAACATCACTTGGTCTTATCCCATAGAGATATTCGTGTAACCCAGGCATAGGGTCGAATAGTTTCTATTGGAAAGTGATAACACGATTTCAAGTGAATATCCGGTACTCATTGATTATCTTTACCCTGTTCTGGGAACACTCAAACACTAAACAACCAACAACAATTAGTATAAATCTTAATCTAGTCATGAAAAAAACAACTATGCCTAGTAGATTTCAAGATCTGTCACCACTCACCAATATATCAAGTGTAAAAACAAGTATGAGTAGCAACAACTGACAGTTGGTACTGCCGTGAAATAACCTTAAAATCACTGTAACCTTAAAATCACCAGTAATCCCCACAAGAACACTGCCCATCTTTAAAATAATGAAATCTTCTAACATCCCTTACGATAATCTCCCTCTCCACAACCTTAGAAATAAATTTGGTGGCAGAATGGCAGTCGTTACATACTCTAAGGTTTTTAGCAACTCGAATCGGGACTCCAGGTGGCATGTTGAGTAACCCAAACGCTATTGCCAGTCTCTCACTGTGACCACATAATAATGTCTCCTTTTCCTCCTCATTTACATTGTGAAGAACACATGATGTATCGGGAACATAACCTTCCTGTTTTAATCTCTCCGATAACGTTTCAAGAAACCCATAAAGTTTCTCACTTTGTGGGTGTGAATAATCACCCGATACAAATTTGTGAACTTCATCATCAAACTCAATCCAACTGCAGCCGGGTTCTTTCTTTACCCCATTTCGGATCATATTTTTTCTCACTTGGGTTGCTTTCTCCCATAATCCAGCAGCTGAGTAGATGTTCGAGAGCAGAACATAGTGACTAGCTACATCTGGCTCAAGTTCAAGTAGATGCTCAGCTGCAATTTCCCCTAATTCTACATTTTGGTGTATCCAGCAAGCACCAAGTAAGCTGCTCCAAGCGCTTACTTTACTGAACCATGGAGGCATGCTGTTAATTAGCTCATGGGCTTCGGCTAATTGACCGGCTCGACCAAGCAAGTCAACCACACAACCATAGTGATCTTCTGTCGGGTCAACCCCATATTCATCTTTCATTCTTTGGAACAAGTTACGGCCTTCATTTACCATTCCAGAATGACTACATGCTGCAAAAAGTGAAATAAATGTAACCTCATTAGGTTTGACTTCCGCCACCATTTTTTCTAATAGCGATAGGGCAACATCTCCTTTCCCGTGCATACCATAAGCCATGAACATAACATTCCAAGTTATGACGTTTCTGATGGGCATTGAGTCAAACACATTTCGGGCTAAGGTTAGGCATCCGCATTTTGCATACATATCAGTTAAGGCACTTCCCACAGCAACATCTGTTGCTAATAGATTTCTAATAGCATAAGCATGGATTTCTTTCCCTTTTGCTAGAGCTGATAAAGCTGCACAGCCTGGAAGAACTGTCATTAATGTTATTGAATTTGGCTTACACTTAGCCTTTTTTATACCGTTTGTTTCATCTATTTGTGTCATCTTATGTAGGAGATCTAATGCGTGTTCATGACATCCACAAACAACATATCCAGTAATGATTGTATTCCATGAAACAGTATCTCTAATCTGCATGTTGTCAAATATGTTTCTTGCAATACTAACCTTACCCATTCGAGAGTATAAGTCCATTAGCGCATTTTGCACGTACCCATCTTCTAAGAATCCCATTTTTGCAACATACCCGTGCATACTTTCTTTATCAAGAAAAGATCCACAGTGCACAGAAGCTGGCAATACACTTGCCATCGTGGTTGGGTTAGGAAGAAGCCTTGAAGATTCCAACATATCAAGAAAAAGCATCAACGCATCATCATAATACCCGTTCTGTGTATAACCAGCAAGCATAGCATTCCAATTTGCAAGACTTCGGTTCACAAGGCCATCAAAAACTCTACGGCCAGTACCAACTTTTCGGCAATTGCAATACATATCAACTAAAGCACTACACACGTATGAATTTTCAATCAAACTACCACTTCTTAATGCATAAGCATGAATCTCCTTCCCATGATCTAATAACTCCAAATGAGAGCAAGCAGGAAGAACACTCGCTATTGTAACTCCATCAGGTTTCATTCCATCAACAATCATAACTCGAAACACATCCATAGCCTCCTGAAACCGATCCTTCTGTGAAAGTGAACTTATCATGGTATTCCACGAAACCATATTTTTATCAGCAAAAATCTCAAATATCGAAACAGAATCTTCTATCCTTCCTAGCTTCGCATACATAGACATCAAAGAATTATTGGTAAAACTCATACTCTCCCCATTCCTTAAACTATAACCATGAACTTGCTTCCCTAGCATAACACCACGACGCGTCTCTAAATTTGAGCAAGCAACCGACATACTAACCAACGTAAATGAATTAGGCTGCACTCCATCAATCAGCATTCGCCTAAACATATCCAACGCAAGCTCCCATTCTTCTAACCTACACAACGACGCAATCACAGTATTCCACGAAACTCTATCTTTCTCACTTATCTTATCAAATACCTTAACCACATCACTTAACCCCCCACATTTCCCATATAAATTCAGCAACGTATTCGCAACCGTCACTGAACTCGCATCATACCCAAGCTTAACCACAGCCCCATGAACCTGTTCACCGAACCTTAACTCCTGTAATTCAGTAACAGCCTTTAAAACAGCAGGAAAAGCAAAGTTATCAGGTTTATGACCGCTCGTTGTCATGTCGATATAGACAGAAATGGCTTCGTGGAAGTTGTTGGAACGGGTTTGATATCGAAGCTTTTCGACCCATGAAAGGGATTCTGGTGTGGGTTTTTGATTTGGTGAATGGGTTTTGGAGGAGAAGGTGAGATTGTGGTTTTTGTTAAAGGGTTTTGGTTGTTGGTGGTTAGTGTGGAAAGGGTTGTTAGAGATTGTTAATGAGGACATTGGGAGTTGAATTTACAGGGAAAAGATTAAGAAGAAGAAGAAGATGGAGGGAAATTTGATCCTTTAAAGAATATGTTTTGTAATCTCATCCACAAACAACGGCCCTCAATACACACCAATTTTTTTTCAATCTAGATGTAGCGGTTACCAACATCACCGGTCAACTCAACGACACATCACCTTTACACATCACATTCAAACATAACCCACGTATACACAAATATAGCTCACAAAAACGAACATATCATTCACACAACCAGCCACAAGTCATTCGATCAAATGACGAAATTATCCTTTTTTCTCACTAAAGACTTGCGGGTAGGGGTGGTTTTTGACGAAGACGCGTGGGTGAAAGGGGTATAACTCGTCATTTGATCACCTTTTACATCCTAGTCTCTTATAGGTGTTAGTTAAAGGTAGAAAGTTGGATCCCTTAAAGGTCATTGGGGTTCTAATTGATAACATACAGCTTATATTAGATCCTTTATGGCGAAACATTTTCCTAGCCAAGATTTTACATCTTTGAGAAGAAGAATATCGTTTCTCAATAACAATATGTCGTCTACATATAGGATCAGGAAAACTAACTTATCTCCAATAGTTTTAATATAAACACTTGACACCTCTTGACTATGATCAAAACAAAACTCTTTGATTTTCTCATCAAACCTCAAGTTCCAGCTTTGTGATGCTTCCTTCAATCAATGAATGGATTTGTTAAGCTTTCACACTTTCTTATAATAATTAGGAATCACAAATCCTTCAGATTACACCATATAAACGTCTTCGTTTAGGTGACCATTTAAGAAAGCGGTTTTGATGTCCACTTTGGTTCCTTCTTCAAGGAACAACAATTAGTTTGTTAATTTTGCCTTGTTGACACTTTCCAAGCAAATCCTCCTTCGGTACTCCTCGTTAAGGTTGTAAACGAACCAGACGAACACGAACGAAGCTTTGTTCATATTCGTTCATTTAATTTAAACGGACAAATAAATGAACACGAATGCTTAAATGGACAAATTTTCTTGTTCATGTTCGTTAATCAAGAAAATGAGTTCTTCACGTTCATTCATTAAGACAATAAACGAACGCTAAACGATCGAACATAAATGAACATAGACAAACAAACATAAACTTTATTAAATTATGCACAATATATTATTTTATAAGTGTAGTTTTGTTTAAACAAACTAATTTTTAAATTATACAATAAAAGATATGATATACGAACATTGATGCGCGTGATGTGTCGTTGCGGTTTAGCAGTGTTAATGCCTATTCAAGTTTTACATTTATATTTAGCCGACTTATCAATAACACACACACTTAACGAGCAGTGTACCCGGTCAGTTTGTATATAATGGTAAGCAGAGTGTCGATCACTAAGAGTGGAACGTATTATCTAGTTATCCTAATCAGTATTTTAATATCTAAGTTAGCTTTACAGTCTAATCTAACGAAAGGGGTTCAGCCTGAGAGACTGGCATAGTTTGGTTATTTAATTAAACAGTAATAACTAATGAGAACAAATAAGCGAATAGCATACACGTACACAGATAGATAATAGAGACAATAAGAAGTCCTGTCCTGATAATTAAGTAGCTTGTCACTTGTTTTATTGCTAGTTTTATATGAAGTGTATATAATTAAGCCCGTACTCGTTGGTTTCCTTATATCGGCGAGTAAACTCTTAATGATTACTTATGAATATCCTACTTATCCAAAGACATCGGATTAAATAGGCGAGGAAGGGGTATGGCGGCCCAAGCAGTGCTCAGCTAGACACAGAGGTAATCAATGCACTAATATAAATTCACCAAAGACATCAACATATAAACTTTTAATTGATAGGAAAGCAATTTTAAGGCGGGCATTTGATTTTGCGTACTCACAAACTACCGGCCATCAATCCTGATGAATTAAAGCTTACTATTACAATAAAACAAAACTACTTAATAATTAAATACATGCAGGACCTTCTTACAGCTCTAAGATCTTCGTTTGGGGTGTGTCTTGTGTTGCTTGTTCGTCTAAATTCGTCTCCTTAGGGTTTTGGTGCACACCAAATTCGTCTAGGTCTTGGGTATTTATAGTTTCTGTCTGAGGGTTCGATGCGGCGCATGTAATGAGCAGATGCGGCGCATTGACTTAACTTCGCGTGGGGTCCAAGCTTATTATATTCTGGAATATTCGTACACCGCCATTAGATGCGGCGTAACTTGAATCTTTATGCGGCGCATGTCCTTCAGTTGTCTTGGATTGTTTCTGGTGAAGTCTTGATAGTGATACGCCGTATGTCAATTGTGTGATGCGGCGTATCTGGAGTAGAACGAGCTTGATCTTCTTCTTTGACCAAAGTTTCATATGCGGCGCATGATAGAATTCCATGCGGCGCATTTTTCAAAGTCAGGCAATGGTCTTCGAATTCATCTAAGTATGATATTGCGGCGTATCTGTTGAGTTAGATACGGCGCATCTTCTGGGTTTCAGTAGACTTTTGACATCTTGCTCATTTTGCTCCGTAATTAGTCCAAAATCGCCAAGTTTCACCTTTTACCTGTTTTTACCTGAGAATCACTAAAGTAAACATTAAAGCACCGATTCTCATACATAATAGAGTAAAACAAGTTAAATAAATAGGATAAATGATGATAATAAAATGTACTTATTTGAGTTCATCAAACATAAATAAATAAATAAACATAAATAGATGTTAACGAATGCATAATCGGACGTTCATGAACATAAATGAACGGACGCGACTTTTGTTCATGTTCATTCATTTAACTAAATGAATGTAAAATATTGTTCATGTTCATTTATTTAATATATAAACGAACATAAATGAACTTTTTACCGAACGGTTCATGAAATGTTCACTGGACGTTCAATTCGTTTACAGCTTTACTCATCGTCATCCATGAATTTCCTTTGTGGAAAAGAAAGTGGTGGCATATATGGTTCAACATACTAATTAACCACTGGAAGGTCACGAGTAGTACGCTTCTTTTTCTCGAAAACTGTTCGTCCACAAGGTTTGAGTAAATGACGAAATCTTCTTACTCATAACAAGGATAGTAACAACATCACCCAAACTATAATAACACCATTTGTACTTTTCAACGTGTATAAATGTTTATAAAAGAATCAAAGATTTATTGTGGAATAGCTATCGGTAAAACTATTCCAGTTGAGCGACAAATGTAAACATTCCTTTAGGAAAATCTAGAGGCAGCTAGCTTTGCTTAGAAGTTACTAGGATATGGGATCCTATCAACGGTAGTGCTAAGTACTACTTTATGTGTTTGTTTAGAATCCTGCTTATCCCGGTAACAAAGTTTCATTTAAATAGGCGAAGGAATACTATGGATGCACATGGGAATAGTTGTTATCTGGCCATGGTCTAGATAGCACGTGCCTAGTATACTAGGTAGAGCGTGAGTTTAGCTTTCCAATGCTGGCAACTTTTGTATCCTAAATCTTACTTTATCGTCCTTTAATAAGACCTTACGCTTATCTTCCCAACGAGTTTCCCGCCCATTTATTAGATGTTAAGTCCCTTATAGAGATAAGTATTCAGAGTAACTGAGGCATTTATCAGTCCTCAATCCCATTGGTGTTGCTTGTAGCTCCTTATACCTTGCTCACTGACACCGCATTAGTTATACAAAGGGTTTCTTCAGTTGGTCTTCGAGTTCCTTGAAGCTTGGCAGTTGGTTGAGCTTTATACAACTCTCACTGATTTCTTATATCAGTGAGGTTACATCCACTGATGATCATTAGTGAGGCACCTATCACTCACAACCATCAGGGTGTACTCTTTGATAACCATCAGGGAGTAACACTTTCTGACAAAAGACCGTTGATTTTCATCAAAGGGTGACTTACTCTCTCATCCTTATCAGTGAGTGTTGTTCTCGCTGACTTATATCAGAGACTTACTTGATTAGCCTATTTTATGTTTAAATACATTGTCACAGGCCATTGGGTCGAAAATAAGACCCAACAAAAACTCAAGAAACCAGTTTGACAATAGATGAACTACTAGAAAATAAATCATTAGTCTCGTTAGAAATATTAATGGTTGGAGCTTGCTTATCCTCGTCGAACTTGTTGTTGATGTCATTCACATGCACTTTACCAGGATTGCTGGCAGATGCTCCATCAAACTTTTCTTCAACTGCTCGGGCGAGTTGATCAACCTGATTTTCTAGGTTTTTTATGGATGCAGCTTGACTCTTGATTGCCATCTCGGTAGTGGCATTAAACTTCTTTAGCATTTCTTCGGGTTCTGCATGCCTTTTAGCATAGTCATCAATAAACTTCTTCAGGGTTCTTCCAGAGATGCTCGTCAATCTCCTCCCGAAGGTATGTTGTCATTGCGGGAGTAGTATCCAGGTGCTCTTTGTCTGTATACCAATTTTCATTTCATGAGAAATGTCACTGATATCGCCTTATTTATACACATTTTTAGGTGCATTATTATAAATTTTATTATCATTTCTCGTGAAATTTTGATACTTAATAGCATAAAATATGTGCAGGTTCACTTGAAGATAGTCCGAGTAGGAGGCGCAAAAGAGTACAAGTATTTCTATCAAATAAGCTCGCATCAAATAAAGTCTACAAAATAATCTAAGTCATAAGAGATGTACACCGGTTTTCCTCTCATGTGCACTGCACTTATCTTTGCGGTCACGGAAGTCAAAATGTATTTATTCATTAAAGTGCGCCGGTTTTAGGATATATGTGCGCCGTACTTTCTTTGCATTTATAAAACTTTGGCGCCAAGAAAATCGCAAAGTGCGCCACACTCTCTATTGAAGTACGTTGTACTTCACATATCAGAAGGCTTTATAAAGAGCCTTGGCTTAGTCATTTCACCCCCCCTACTCACTACCTGTCATCACCAATTCGTTCCTAACTATTTTCAAGTATTTCCAGACGAATAACATCAAGGAAGCAGGGATAATTCGGGTCAAATAAGGGTTTAGTGTAGAATTTAGTTTATGAACTTTGGGTTGCTTGTGATACTTGTGTAATCCATAAGCTCCATCCGAGTCTGTATATCTCTTTGTTTACTCTCTATTTATGTCAATGAAATTGTTGCATGACATGGAGTGGCCCGTTTCTATTGTTTCGGATAGAGACGGACGTTTCACTTCTAACTTTTGGCAAAGCTTCCAAGAAGAATTAGGAACAAAGTTGGACATGAGTATGGCGTTTCATCCTCAAACGACGGTAAAAGTGTACAAACAATTCAAACTTTAGAAGATATGTTACGAGCTTGTATTATAGATTTTGGAGGCAATTGGGACGATCATCTACCTTTGGTAGAATTTGCTTACAATAATATGCGAGTATCAAAATGCCGCCATATGGAGGAAGATGTCAAACACCAATATGTTGGGAAGAAGTAGGGAGTAGAGAATTATCAAGTACGGATATTGTTTTGGCAATGACCGAGAAGATATAAACAATCCGGGAAAGACTAAAAGCTGCACAAGATAGGGGGAAAAGCTATGCCGATAATAGGAGACCGATTGAATTTAATGTGGGAGATTACGTGATGTTGAAAGTTTCACTATGGAAAGGTGTGTTTCGGTTTAAAAATAAAGGAAAGCTTAGCCCAAGATTTATAGGACCGTTTAAAATTTTAAAACGGGTTGGAGAAGTGGCTTATGTTTTAGAGCTTCCGGAAGAAATGAATGGTATTCACAATGCCTTTCATGTATACTACTTGAGAAAGTGCTTAGCGGATAAGACTAGTGTAATCACCTTGGATGATATCGAGATCGACCCAAACTTAGGCTCTCAAGAAGAACCGGAAGCAATTCTAGGAAGGAAAACAAGACAACTTCGCAACAAAGAAATCCCATTGGTAAAAGTGCAATGGAGGCATCGCAAGGGTGCAAGTAGATGGCAACCGGAAGAGAAAACGAGGAATAAGTATCCTTGCTTATTCCAAGAGTAGATTTTGAGGACCAAATCCCATTTAAGGAGAGGTGAATTGTAGGATCGTGTTTTATGTTGATTCATGTGATTCGGGAGGTCTTGGATTGTGGAAGAACATGGTAGCCATTGTTAGAGTTTAGAGAGAGAAAGAGTAGAGAGAGTGGAACCTAGAGTGAGAAAGTGAAACCAAAAAAAAAGAAAATAGATTAAGGAGGTTCACCCTCTCCAAGGATGGAGAGGGTATATATGTACATGAGTTTTGCCACTAGGGCGTGCCACTTGGGCTGCGGATCAGGTATACAGTGGGTAAAGACCCGTCCTTCTTCCGCGAACTAATCTACTTCTAAACTACGTTTAACTAACTATTGTAACTACTACGAGCTAAATAATGCTTAATCATATCTGGGGTGACCGAATCTTTCTTATACAAAAAGCGTATTCCTAACAATCTCCCCATAAGGGAGGTCACCCCTGGAAAAATTCTTGAATTCTTGCATTGAGATCTTTGTAGATTCCTTTGTAGCTCGTAGTTGTTGATTCTTCATTGATAAACGACTCAAGATGACTTCCTTGATGTATATGACGATCTTTTGACTTTGCCCTTCGTTCTTCATCCATATAATTAGCTTCAAGTCATCTTTGAGTGTATGTGTCTCTTTGTGATGTTGTGATTGTCTTTGTGATGTCATGCTTACACTTTTCTGGATCATGATCTTCTGCATCAGAGTTGTGGAAGCATAGTCGAAGCCCATTCCTTGATCAAGATATCTTGAGTTATGATGTTGAAGTGTAAGCATGAAATGATGAATCTGCATCTTTTCAGCAATCGACATTAGTCATCAACTTCTTTGTCTTTGGAGTGATTACGCCTTTCCAACATGCTCATACATCTTTGTTGAGTAGATCTTCACGGTTGACCAGTTGATGCGCGTGGATTGCAACACGCACTACGTTTTACCTCTCGAGGGATCTCGAGAAGCTTGCAATCCCCACCAGGCAGTGTACCTGACCGATGTAGTATAGTGTAGTGGCAAGTACCGGGGGATTGATCGTTCTCTCGCAGGGAATAGTGTTCGTTAGGCTAAAGGCTACTCTAATCTAGGTCTAAGGGTGGAGGAAGATTCTTTTTGTATTTTTATATTTTTATGAAAGCATGTACACACTAAGCGTAACCCACAAGTGATTACCGAAGTGACCTGCTGTCAGGGCTGTTTGATGTTGACCCTGGCAGGAATTTCCACCCAATCATTGGGAAATACATGAGTATATTCCCTCATAAGTGTTCTTGGCAGATTGCTAAGATCTGCGTAGGACTCAAAATATTACAACTGGTGTCCTTAATGTTGAACCACCAGTGTATGAGTATCAAGTGTTCCTATGAGATCTTTTGATGCATCTCTTGGCTTTAGACTCGATAAGTGCACATTTGGTTATCATATTCGGAGACTAGGGAGGGGTCTCCTGTTTCAATATCAACTAGCTCTAAGAAACAAGTCGATAGATTACACCGGTTCCCCGTGAGAATGAAACAAGCTCTTTTAAGAGAACTTGAGTGGCAGGAAGGTTTTAGTGCAGTGCGTCACTGGGTACATGACGTCTTGTCTTCAATACCGGTGTTACCTTGGTAACAATCAGTAGTATATGAATTGAACCCGGTTTCTGCCCTAAGGTTGAATAATTGGAGGGCTATTTCTTTTCACCCTTTCTCATTTCATTTCTTTTTAATTCTTCAACCCCTTCAGTGCTTACCGAGACTTCATTACTAGAACCTTGTTGGGTTTGTTCCAGTCCTAGCTCAGTCTCAGTCGGCACTCTTCCCTTTCTCACTTTTCTCCTTTTTTCAATCATTCCTAAGGACTTCTAATCTATCTATTGGATTGTCCCTAGGAAGATCCCTCCGGTTCTGGTGGATCATGGGAACATATACCTAACCTTAACATCCTTATAACTCCGTGCTTTTAAAGTAAATTGGTCGGTCTTTTGGTATCTTTCCACAATCGCCATATAACCAAATCATTGAAAATTCTCTCAAAGTGTTTATGATAAAGAAACACATTTTGTTAACACTTTGAGAGTTGTATCATTTTTCAATTGCTCCCCCTTAACATGTGCCCATAGGAGGTAGAAAGAAATTAGCACATGTCGGGGTGAGTTGCACTTTTTGAATTGATCTACTCTTAATAGACATATACCCTAGGGACACGTTTACGTTGCTTAGTTAAAGGGATCCATTATCAGCTTTTAGGTGATAACTAGCCCTAATAACTAACTTGATGTTGTTAACATTCCTTGAAAAGGAAGTTAGACTCGTCAAAGTATACATCTAAGAAGAGTTTCTCGAAACGGTACTTTTCTACTTGAATAAATCCTTTTGAATTCTGACGTTTGTGTTTCGTCAATTCATGAGTCAATTCTGAGTCATAATCCATTCACGGTTTCTACTTGATTTTGTAAAATCCCGCGAAAGACTCTTAGCCACTTGCTCCCCCTCAATATGTGCACATTGATTGAATCAATTTTTTTAAGTTTTTAACACTTTGGCACATACGGGTGAGCTTACATTCGAGATCACAAACATCTTTTCAAGTCCAAAAACATCACATTTAATCACTTGCTCCCCCTTAATATGTGCTTTGATTAAAATCCAAAATCTTTAACATTTTAGCACATAAGGGAGCGTTCTCGTAAGTCCAAAAACATTTTTTTAAGTTCCAAAAACATCACTTTTAAATCAGTTTTCATATTTAAATCACATTCTCTCCCCCGATCATAAAATTTCAAATCTTTTGAGATTTTGTGATCCCAATTGATTTAAATGATTTTCGAAAAAGCTTTGGAGAGAAATGTGATAAGATTTTAAACTTTTACTGATTTTGAGACACTTTTCGGTTTTTCACTGTTGCTGGTGCACAAAGTTTTTAAAGGTACAGAAATTTTGAGCAAATACGCTCCCCCTCAATTAATGACCCGTTTTCAATTTTAACGTTTAATAGCCATTAATGTGAGCGGTAACGTATTCGAGAAAATTTAAGACCGATGGCCACCTTGTACACCACAAAATCTCTTTTGAAGAATTTTAGAAGAAAGAGATTTTGGGAAAAGAAGACTTCTCTTCTTTTATAGAAAGGTTGCACTGAAGCGTACAACTTTTCGGATAATCCGCACACAGTGAAAAACATGATGACGTGTTTTCCACGGATTTTGAAAACCGGGTTGCTATCTGAAGTAATAGCAAACCATAATATAAGTGCGGGTTACAGTCTGAAATAACTGCAAGCCATATAAGGCATGTTTTGAAAACATTTTGAACTTCTGATCGAACTTCGTTTAAAAACCCGTGTCATTATTGAATGACATTTCTAGGACCATAAATGTTATCGATGCCAGAAGACATGCCTTAAAAACAAACTATTTTTGGTATTTTCTATTTTTCAGATTTTTATGGGTTTTTATAGGTTTTATATTTTTGTATTTTCTTTTTCTGGGTTTTAAATAATATATAAAAGGATATTTCAAGCGAATCCAATACTCCTCATTCTCTTCCTGAAGACTTATGAGTGATATTGGCATGAGACTTTCCAAACCAAGTTGCTGGAGAATGAATCGAAACCGTTCTCCAAGAAGTCCCTTAGTGAAGAAATCTGCCAGCTGAAACTCTGTCCTTGCGAAGTGAAGTTCCACCACACCACTGGAAAACTTTTTGATGATAACCCTTAGCAGCAACCCTTGCCTTGTATTCAGAACGTTATCATGCTCATCAGATTTCACTTTAAGGATCCATCTAAGAACAATAATCATTGTACAGTCTGGAGATGGTGCCAATTCCCATACTTAGAGACGATAGAATTGTATGGAATTATAAAAGCACCATAAGGCAGGTGTGTCCAGATGCCTACGAGTGGACACCGGTTGAGTAGAATTCCCATTATAGTGAAGATCATGTGGTTGTGGTTAGGACACTGATGTGCTTGTGTTAAGATCTCCTGAAGAAGAAGCTTTAGAAGAAGATTCAGGAGCAAATGTGTCTTTGAACGGAGCAACATCAGGTGGAGCAGATGGATTTACTTCAAACGATTCGTCGACTGCAGTACCTTGATGTACGGAAGGAGATTGTATGTATGATGAAGTTGATGAATGACTTGCTGATGGAGCGTCTTGAGCCATTGAAGTAGAACAAGATGGACCATTTTGATCGTTTGGAGCATGAGCTGCGATGGCTGGTGGTACCGGTGTATCACCAATTGGCGGCTCAAAGTATTCATCAACCACTTGATTAGCTAAGATCTCCAAATCCTTATAGGTAGATGGCACATAAGGTACATGCAGGAGTGGGATACTGTACAACAACTGAACTGGTTGGTTCAGAAGACAAAAGTTTAGAAGTGGGTCCTACACTGATGTATGCAGAAGCCATTTGCTCAGTCAGCACATTGTAGAAGTTTGTAGAGAACTTCTCATAAATATTCACGACCAAAGCTTTCGAGGCTCACGAATAATCGTCTGAACTTGTGGATATAATGATGTAATCTTAAACGGGATTTTACAACTCTTGTGACTTAAACCGAGAGATCGATTCTCTCCCGGGATTTTACTAAAGTCAACAAAAGAAACCGAAAGATGTGATAAGCGAGCTAAACTTAGAGTGAGATCTCGGATAAGTCACAATTAGCACTAAGTGTCTTGTCGCGACGAGTCAAGTTACAATAGATCCGATCATAATAAGTCAAGTTGTAAATGTTAAACTCACAACGTCAAATTACAATCAGACTATTCGAAACGTCTCAAATCTCAACAATTCACCAAGCACAGCTTTATAACAAATCACTAGACTCTCACAGCTGAGTTAATCACTAGGCACCACCAAATCGCTGAATTTTTAGCCTCCTCAATGCAAAGCTTTGGTAGCTCAGCAACGTATCATCTCACGCTTGAATAGTTCTTCTCATCTTTCTTCCTGCTGAAGGCTGAAGTAATGCGTTCCAAAAGTATCCAGAGACCACTTTCCCCAAGTAGTTGAAATGATGCAATCAGTCTCATTATATGAAGCTCAAAAACCCGAAGCACACTGGTACCTCTTTTATCATCAGAAACTGTTTCTTACATCTCTTCCCCCACATAGTTGGAACAATACACCAATAGAACGAGTTAGAGCACTGATCTTCTCTGCGGGGAATAGCTTCAATTAGAAAGAAGTATAAAGCTCATCACGTGTACTCGTTGTGCATTCCGATGTATGTCTCTTTCCCCTTTGCTGGTATTGATACTTCAGAATCAGCAACACATTTTACACCCATATACTTGACATCTTGTGGGAAGAACAAAATAAGCTCAAATGTATCCTGTGAGAATCAACTTGCTGAAGAGCAATGTGAGCACATCTAATTAGGGATTAACTTATACTTTTCACTCTCCCCTAATTAGTACTCTTCCCCAAGCTGGCAACCTTTTAGATGAGTGCCTTGAGTACGAAGAAGTCTTTTGATAACTAAATGCATATCGTCTTTTGTCTTCTAACACATAGCGGAGAATGTAGAACAGACTGTAGACTCGACCTTCTTCAATGTTGACCAGCTGGGGAACGGGATATCAACATCTTCGTTTCACCAAAAGCATTCTAGTTATGTTACCTATACCAAATCAGCCCATAATGTATCCATGTACCCATCGAAAGACGAAACGATAACACCAAAGTAACACGTTGAAGCTCTGATCATCTTGAAATTGTTGTCTGATGTTGGTGAAGGCAGATAAGGTAGGAGTATGTAGAAAAAGACAAGAGAAGGATATAGAATCAACCAATATCAGACAACAATCACCTTGATGTACACATTTCTCTCCCCTGGGGTTTTAAGTGATGTGTACGTGTAGCATTAACTGGAAGCCCTTTATTACAAATAATATAAGCCCGTGAGAAGATGTCGATAACTCTCACAAGTCTTGAATTGAAGTATTCAGGAGTCATGAGATGATGACTAATTGAGTTTGCTCCCCCTCAATTAGGCCATCGTATGTAAAGAGCCTCTTCAACATTTGTGAAGTTTCTGAATCGGCTCCGCTCAAACTGATCATCTCCTTTTATAGATTCCACACTTTAACTTCATGATCATGTTTGAGGGTCTTGATATTAACCATCTTCTTCTTTATCTGAATCACTCAATCAACTGAAGTACTAAATGATAGCACCAAGTTCGAATCCCAGAAGTGACAATAGAACTCGAATAGAATAACAAACCACAGAATATTTCGGATTGGTAGACACCAATCTCCCCAACATGAATAATTAAGCTCGATTCCTTCGTGATTTATAACCCCAGCATACACATTTCTCCTCCCACGAAAGAACCCCAACATACACATTTCTCCTCCCAGGAAAGAAGAGAGAGAACACACGCCTATTCTCCCCCTCATAAATGGCATGCAATGACATTTTTGCCATAGTTGAGATTCCGTGATGTTGAAATTTATCAGATGCAGCATAAATATGTGTGTAGCACCAAAAACTACTGCAAAGAAGATGATGATTAAAACACTCTTGAAGCAACCCCTTTTTGTCACCTCATCAATGGTTTAGCAAATGAAGAATTCAATGAAGCTCGTAATATGACTAAATCACTTGATGAAATGTGTTAAGCCTTAGAGNTTGCCATAGTTGAGATTCCGTGATGTTGAAATTTATCAGATGCAGCATAAATATGTGTGTAGCACCAAAAACTACTGCAAAGAAGATGATGATTAAAACACTCTTGAAGCAACCCCTTTTTGTCACCTCATCAATGGTTTAGCAAATGAAGAATTCAATGAAGCTCGTAATATGACTAAATCACTTGATGAAATGTGTTAAGCCTTAGAGGGAGAAAATTTCTGCGTACAAGAGCCGAACGACCATTTTACAAACATCATCAACATGTAGTTTCTTCACCCTTTCCCTTCTCCCCCTCAAAAATTGCATATGCCTGTTTGCAACTTTTGATTGAATAAGTGAAGCACAAAAATTTATTCAATGTATGTCGATCCACTTAATTACTGTACGAACATAGGAAAAGCATGAAGCTTGTTGATGCAAATGGTCATAAATAAGAAGATTTCTCTTCTTCCCAAGATAAGACGCACTGAAACGTACACCTTTCTTTTATTAGAGGAACGGGGCCTGAAGTGTTGTCAGCAGACACCATTATGTTGAAGAACGAGGCTTGAACTGAAGTGTTCAAACGTCATCTCTCTCTTTTCTACTTCTCTCCACAAACTCGTTACCAACCCCACTAACATACTTGTCGGCTCTTTGTCGTAACTACTGATGGAGACAAACCCAATATGATGAACTTGAGACTGAAGTAAAATAACCCGAACTGGTGACTTACACTTGCATTAATGTGTGACTGAGAGCGGTGTAGAGAGTTCGTGCAACATCGACTCCCTAAGTACTCTATACTCTTCAACCAACCAACCATCAAGTATAAGACGTACATCACCTCTTGAATATCCACAACTTCGTGTGACACTGAGCACTACAACGTAACTCCTTAAAATGATAGTTATTTTGTGGTAATAGAGAAGAAGAAACACAAAAATAACTAGATATCCAAGTCTTCGTCATTGTAATTGTTGAAAGCTCGAACAAGGATCTCGAAGAATCTTCATCCAACCATAATGGTTTTATCCCGATTATGTCAAAAACGTATAACCCCATAAAACTTTGTTATAACCCAAAATGCCATGAAGTTTGTCAGAACAGCATCCAATACATGAAGTACACACTTTATCCCTTCTTCAAAGTTGAGGCCGTAGCACAAGAATCAATACAGATCCGAAAATGCACTTTTCTTTCTCCAGGATAGTTTCATCATCACGAGATTTTACAAATCTATGATTTAAACCGAGAAATAGATTCTTTCGCGTGTTTTTACAAAACCAAGAAGAAACCGTGAGATAATGATATTTTGAATGTGTTATGACAAATTTGGTTCTGGTAAATATCCGTTTGGGGAAACATGCAAGAGCTCAGCAACAATTCTTCTCACGTATGTAGAATAATTCACAAACCATTCTAAGAAAAAAATAGTATAAACTACTTCCCCCTGGAGGTTAGCCTTATATCATCAAAGTACACGTTTTCTCCCCCAATGATGGTTTTGAACATTCAGAAGCATCATTTGACGTGTACGACCATATACACGAGAAGTTCTTGTCTGAAGCAAACATCTTGAAAAATCATAAATGGCATTGAAGGATCTTAAAAGACTTTGCTTAGACTGTGAAGTATCTTTTACGTGCAGTAGTGTCGAATATCCCAAGAGAATTGCTGATCACATCTTCAACCTTTAAACCCATTACCTGACAAACCACCCTCGTATTCTGTCGGCCTGTGCTATGACCACTTAGAGAAATAACCATGTACCCCGATCTTATGATGATGTATATTACACAAATCCCTCAACTTATACTTGTGCTAAATGGGCGACTCAAAATGGTGTATATCATATACCACAACATCACACATATATGAGTATCCAACCCCTTGAACTATCCTCAACNTTACGTGCAGTAGTGTCGAATATCCCAAGAGAATTGCTGATCACATCTTCAACCTTTAAACCCATTACCTGACAAACCACCCTCGTATTCTGTCGGCCTGTGCTATGACCACTTAGAGAAATAACCATGTACCCCGATCTTATGATGATGTATATTACACAAATCCCTCAACTTATACTTGTGCTAAATGGGCGACTCAAAATGGTGTATATCATATACCACAACATCACACATATATGAGTATCCAACCCCTTGAACTATCCTCAACTCCGTGAGAGACTTACAGTGATAGTTACTTTGTGTATAAAGAGAAGAGACACAAAATTAACTAGATAGCCAAGTCTTCATCACGAACAATAAACGCCCAAACAAGTTATCTTCGTGCAGTAGAAAGAAAGAAACGAAAGATACATAAGCGCACGAACTTGTGAAATACAACCTCATTTCCAAACCCGTAGTATATAGTGCAAGCCCTGTAGTCACATAAATGTTTCAATTTCCAAAAACTAGCCTTTGACATGTTGTAACACCCCCAACTCAAATATGGCAGCTATCGTGCTGGGGGTATTACGAAAATAGAAACCAGGCACATTTATAGTAAACGACCACAACTCGGGATGTTTGAAATGTGACCAAAACATATCATTCGATTTACAAACCGTTTAGAGTACAAGTACTCTTTAGTCAAAGTTGCAGCGGAAAAGTAAATAGAGTTTGCAGCGGAAAAATAAACAAAGTATAGCAGCGGAAATGTATAAGACACAAAAGGTTTTACGAATGACATGCAAAATAGGGTAGTAAAGTAGTTAAGCTGCCGTGACAGAAACGCCCCTCCAGCCTTAGCCACTCCTCCACGCCCAAATTATCATCATGCCAAGCTAAACATTATTACCTGAAAATACATGCTTAAAAAGTCAACACAAAGGTTGAGTGTAATCCATAGGTTTAAATATATATAAAGTTGAGCACAAGGTTTTAATCATAAGATATGAGCAACATATGCTAATATCGGGTAATCAAGATAACAACCAATGTATAGAGGCATCCCTGTGCATATAACATTGTTGATGATGCTAAGCTCATGACACGCAAACGTTAACCACAATCATAATATCAATATAACCGCGGAATTTCATAATATAACAGTGCCCTCAAGGTCGAGCACTTGCCATTTACTCGACAAATCGAATATAGTACACCACAATTTGCCTATCTAGCAAAAGGAGTGGGAGGGTCAATTCCTATAGGCCTATATCCCTATATTCGCGTTCACTCGCAAGTGATTAATGGTTCATGATCTGAGGGTCTTGCATAGGCAAGGCAGAGCTACTTAGCACATCGTCAGGAAAGCATACCAATCAGGAAAGCATACCAAAAATACTTGTGCTCAGAAAACATTTAAAGCATGTATCTCACCCCATGGGTTTATAAACATTTAAAAGATAAAAAGTGGGGCTATGAATCACACCTTAACAACAGCAGGTAACGAGATATATATGTCAACCAAACAAATACGCCTCACAGCAGACAATCCTCAGCACAACCTAATCATATAAATATCATAACTCAGCAATAGTACTCGAATACTTTAATAGTTAATGCTTGAATGAAGTTTTATAAAAGATGATGGCGTTTGAAAGAAAACATTTTCCAAAAGTAGTCTCGTGTGGAAGAAAGATAGAAAAGAACAAGTCGGCGAACCTTAAAACATATGAGAAAACAACAAAGACTCGAAGAATACTCGTCAAAAGAAAGGAAGAACAGAAAAGAATAAAAGACACGAATAGATAAAGACAACAATTCCTAATAGTCTCGGTATTACCCATTTCCCAAAATATATTAAGATTATATTTGATAAAGTATAGTAAAGATAATAATTAATTTTAGTAAATTTCGGCATGACCTGCCCGTTTATAAAGCATTTCCCGAGTCATCGACTCTTTTAAATACAAATAACGTTAATAATAATATAAGTGTAGATATTAATATGATTGGATATATCATTCACGTTGTCCATTAGTTGTTCAGGTTTATCGACCATTTCGTATAGTTCGGGTTCCAGGTACGTTAAGATCTTTAAGGGCCTAACGTACCCTACCGTCTCGTGTACCAAAGGGTCCATAAGTCCAAATAACCATAGCCGCAAATCCAATACGTCCAATACAAGTTCACAAGTTATATCACAAGTCTCAAATGCGGATATCAATCCGTTATCCAAATCAAATTAACTTTAACAATTTACATTTTAAATTTCATAGTTATTATTCCGTATTACTATTTACCGTTTAACCGTTTAAAACTAATAATAATAATAATAATAAGTTATTAGTAATAATAATAACAAATGCCCGAGACTAATAACCAACATAATCCCGACAAAACATAACCAAACCACATCAAAATGACCACAACCAATCCCATGTCTCGCCTCAACCAAATATACCAATACTAGTCCTAAACCAAAACGGCTAACCCATAAACCAAAATAAGTTACCACAATAATATTACAACCAAACACAACCAACAATAATAACAAAAATATATCACTCACCACCACCACCATGGCTCGGTGGTGGTGACTCGTGGCTGCCGAGACTCAACCAAACCAAACGACCCTCAAAACTTAATCAAACAACCAAAATCTACTCCCACTCGCTACCAAACTCAACCAAACATCAAATATACACCAAATCTCACCGAGTCACCGAGTAGACTCGGTGAGTTCACCCGAGTCGCGACAAAGACGAACCAAAAACAAGATTCCACACGAGTTATACCTCCAAAACACTTTTAAAAACATTATTAATAAAAAGGTTTTAATTAAAAATCGGATTTAATAAATAACGAAAATTAGGGTTTTGTTTTAAATGGGTTTTTATTAAAGAAACATGATGAAAAGTGGTGGGGAGTGCTCGGTTACCACAAGGCTCGTCGGAAAATGAAAGTGGCCGAAAAAGTACGAAATTCGAATTCGTATTTTGGGTTTTTAGGGCGCGTTATTGGGTTTTAAGGCAAACGGTTTGCGGGGATGAATCGGGGATGTCCCGATCTATGAAATAGGATAGGTGGTGTAGTTGTGGGTGGTCGGAAAATTTTCCGGTGGCCGGAAGTTGGCCGGATTCTGGGTTGGGTTTGTTTGGCCGGCGGCGTGGGAAGAGAGAGAGGGAAGAGAGAGAAAGAAATTGTGTGTGTGTGTTTTTAGTGATAGAAAATGAGGTGAAGTAATATATGGGGGGTATTTATAGGTGGAAGGTTTAGGGTAGTTTTGTAATTAAATAAAGTGTAGGGTGTTTATTAGAAATAAACTCAAGGGACTGGTTTCGCCAATAGGGTAAACTTTTCATAAAAACGGTTCGGGACTCGAATGACATAGCAAACGGACTCGAAAAATTACGAAAATTGCGCCATTGTTCACGAAATAGTTTTTCCAATAAAATCAAGCATAAACTTCAGAGTTTTTCTCAAACTCAAAATAAATCAAATAATTTGGCAAATGAAACAAATTCGAGTTTTCTAGGTTGTGCTGAGTAAATCAAGGAATAAATTCTCGTTCCTAATATATCTCACGCTCCTCAATCCAATTTAACATGCTCTAAAGTTTTAAAAACGTTTCAGGCTCTAAAAATAGAAGTTTGGCTAGGATTAGGTTTTAGGAAAAATACCAGGTGTTACACATGTGAACTGAATCCTTGATAGTGTTTGAAAACTAGGGTTTTGTATGTTGAGTTTTC
Organism: Artemisia annua; assembly: GCA_014162995.1. Lineage (NCBI taxonomy): Eukaryota > Viridiplantae > Streptophyta > Magnoliopsida > Asterales > Asteraceae > Artemisia > Artemisia annua. The sequence continues at coordinate 13,901 of LBNU01012718.1, read as the reverse complement.
CGTTCATTGTCAAAAACGTCACCTCAGAAATACTAGTCACCTTGTCATTTAAGAAAAGAAACCACATTCAAGCCCAAACTAACTTGATATAATCATTTTGGCTTCAAGATTGATATTAGCATAACAATGAATCAACAAAATTCAGCCCGGCAAAGATGTATCAAAGACATCGGACCAGTTAATCCAAGCCCACAACTCCAACACAAACCGTGTAAGCCCAAGTGAAATATTGGAATAGTTAGCACATTCACGCTCCATGTAGTTCACGCCCAAAAGAGAATAAGAGGCAACAAAAACCCAATAATTTAAGTTATGAAGCCCGGTCTAATCCAGTCATAAACGACCCGATTCAACACAATAAAACCTGATCCAGTAAACCTTGCCCTAATTTCACGGTTATATAAATCACTTTTAACTCATAAACCAAACCCTAATCTCACACTGTTAAACTTCGCCCCCATCAACTCCTGCTTCACTCAGCCACCAAAACTTTTATCACATCTCTGCTACTTAGATATATCTCAGAATCATCAAACACGGATCTTATCTTTATTATAACTACGAATCACAACTCATCTCATCTTTCTTGGATCTTTTCTGTATGATGAATCCGAACACCAAATGAACCCTATCTCTTTCGTTATACTCTAATCCGAACACTAAAAACACACCCACGTTACTATAGTTAAAACGACTTCAAGATCTAAAGGGCATCAAGATCTTTGTAAAGGTCACGGTAGGTATTAATAATTTTGTGTTTTTGTTTAAGTGTCTTTAGAACGAAACAGGAAAAAGATTATAACATTCTTGTTATACATCTTTATCTATTTTGGTTTCGGATATAAAACATGAGGCATTAAACTTCAATCAGAATCTGTGATGATAGATTTCTTTCGTGTATATGGGCTTTGTGCTCTGAAATGATTCTGTGTGACACGAAAAGAAAGAATCTGAGATTGTGTGATGTTGTAAGCTTGTTGTCGTATAAGTCAAGCTCTATGATGATGTGTTGCTAGTTCGGCTTGTGAGAATCTTCAAAGGTCTTGAATACCTTTGAAAGATACGAACTAAAAAGAAAGAGTAGCACACTGAGATCTGATTGGGCTTTTCACTTATTTTGTTTTTATTCGAGATTTTTGGGGTGACAGTGAGATGGGATTTAGGTTTAGATCTGTTGTTTTTTGATGTGTTGTTGTGAGTCGAAGGGCTTTAGGATTAGATATGGGTTTGTTCATGATCTGTTCTTCCTCGTCTTTCTTTTATTTTTTGTTTCTTGGGTGATATGTGGACTGATGATGATATGAAACTTAAGTCACAAATGAGGTTTGGTATTTTGGTTTTGGTCAAGGTTCTTGGTCAACGAATCTCTTCATCTTCTCTTCATTTTGTTATGAACTAACCGCTAGATTTGATGAAAAATTAGCAACATCTCCTTTAGATATGCAAATAAAATAGATTCTGAAAGAAAACCGTTGTACCAAAACTAACCGCTAACTTATAAGCAAACCGCTGCCATGAACCATGAACTAACCGCTAAAAAGAGAACCGCTATATGAGAAAACCGCTGGACAGAATAAGACAAAACCGCTGTACTTAGAAAACCACTGAACTTAGAAAACCGCTGCAACGAGACAAAAATGTCACTATCGTCCTTTTTGTCTTTATCCCGTTTTATAGCAAACCTCTACCAAGAAACAAACTAACCTCTACCAAGAACATAACTAACCTCTACCAAGAACATCATCACAAACCAACTCGAAAATGCCCAAATCTTGCACTAAACTAGTGAAATCCACCAACCAATCACAAAAATCAGCACCATCAACTAATATAAACACAAAAGTACCAACAAATAACAAGATTAACCACAAAACAAAGCTCGAATGAGAAAGTAAAGATAGGCAATACGAACACAAAAAAAACACAAAACCAATCTTAAGAATCGAGCAAACACTATCCCAAAGATGAAACCTTGGCTCTTGATACCAATTGTAGGATCGTGTTTTATGTTAATTCATGTGATTCGGGAGGTCTTGGATTGTGGAAGAACATGGTAGCCATTGTTAGAGTTTAGAGAGAGAAAGAGTAGAGAGAGTGGAACCTAGAGTGAGAAAGTGAAACCAAAAAAAAAAAGAAAATAGATTAAGGAGGTTCACCCTCTCCAAGGATGGAGAGGGTATATATGTACATGAGTTTTGCCACTAGGGCGTGCCACTTGGGCTGCAGATCAGGTATACAGTGGGTAAAGACCCGTCCTTCTTCCGCGAACTAATCTACTTCTAAACTACGTTTAACTAACTATTATAACTACTACGAGCTAAACAATGCTTAATCATATCTGGGGTGACCGAATCTTTCTTATACAAAAAGTGAATTCCTAACATGAATTATTACACCCGTAACCCGATGAGGTATTATGTTATAGTAAAGTAAAGATATTAAATTATTTAGAATCTATTTTATAAGAAAATGGTAAAGTTAGAAACTAGCATCAAGTAAGTGTTAAGTTGTATAAACATGTGTGACTAAACTAGGAAGAATGAGACTTGGAGGGCTAGTCTTGCCAATCTAGCAAAGTTAAACATATAATCACTAGATAGTTCGGGAGATTTCCAGGAAACTTGAGAGTGTGTGTTTGTGTGAGTCACTTCAAGTAAGTAAATTGATGATTTGAATTTAGGGCTAATGAGATTGAATTGGGAAAATTAATTAAAGATTGATAATTCATTGAATTAATGTTGAATTAGTTACTAATCAGGGTTAATCCCTTTATAGGAAGCAATTGAAGATAGATCTTTGATTTCCCAAGTAGAGAACTAGTGAATTATTGAGGTAAATATATTAGTTAACTAAACATGTTTATGTTTCATAATCTCAATTTATATTGATTATGATGTTTTATGACGTAATGATTGTTGGGAATAAACTAGTAGTTACCACTGTTAAGCATGGAAGAAGACACTACTGCAAGAATGCACTAGCAGTGGAAACACCATTACCACTGCTAGTACATATAGTTTCCACTGCTTGTTAGATAACTGTTTATGTATTCGTGTATTAGATAAGTATGGAAAAGATCTTGTGAATATCTTATTTAGTTAGAGTTATACTTATCTTGTAAAGGACTCCTTGTCCAGTGAGATGGCAGAAACAAAGGGAGTGCTTGCTAACCTGATGAGTGAGTTGAAATCACAAGGGATGCATTTGAATTTGCAATCTCAAATGCCATTAGACTCAGATGTAAGCCCTTTTTTATGTTGTTAACAATTTCATTTTTTAATGCTAACACCATTGTACGTATTTCTTAATTTATATTAGGTGACGACTCCAATGGCCACTAATAATATAAATATCAGCGCTAATGAGGTGGCCGATGACGGAACTCAGTCAAGTGTTGGTGTACGAGATAAAGATGCGATAATTCAGAAGAAGCCTAAGGGGCTTGAAACTTTGGAAAACGTACCGGTAATGCAAACAGTGGTAAGTAATAAAACATCAACCTTTGATTTTTTTTAATTTTACATATATGACTAATGTACCATGTTTTATATATACATATAGGAACTTGTTAAAACTATCGGACATACGAAAACGCTTAAGCCATGACAAACCGGTTCTACAGATTCCCAATCGCATGGAACCGTGTCTCCAACACCAGCATTACTGGCAATATGTATTTCGACTTGTTTCTTGTTGTTCTTTTGTTTAACTAATGTAACGTGTTATATATATATATATATATATATATATATATATATATATATATATATATATATATATATATATATATATATATATATATATATATATATATATAT
>LBNU01012718.1:0-10027 GCA_014162995.1 Artemisia annua | reverse complement strand
TTTGGTCACTCTTTTTCGATGGAAAAGGCCACGAACTCAACAATGTGACCATATGCCACCTACGGTGGCGGGACCTTTAGTGACACACAACAAAAAAAACTTGTGTGACTATATGCATATCGTCACACATTTTTGGCGTGACCAATACAACTTTTTGTACCAGTACATCCAATAGCTGATTGGGAGATTCATGAAGATGAGTTTGGAGAAGCTTGGAAGATTGTCAGAATAGGAGGTGATACAAAGGTATATAGAGATTTTGAAGATCTTGTGACAGGGCAGATCTTGATACCTTATAGAGAACAGTTCAAGACAAGTGCAAGGATGAAGAGCCTCAAAGTGTTAAAGCCAAGGAACTATGGGTGCACTTCAGAAGATTATTTGCACCTGACCTAAGTGTTAGGTATTGGAGGTTTGAGGCTGACAACTTAACTACTCTATGGAAGCATTACAGCTCAAGTGATGTTCACCATATATCTACACAAGCTGGAGTGGATGTGTTCATGCTAATTGAGAAAGAATATCCTTTGAGAGCAGGAGTACTTAAAGTGATGATTTGTTCAAAGCTGAGATGTGAAGAAAAGACACCTCATCTTGGAGATCTGCTATAGAGAATTCATGAACAGAACACAAGAGCTATTAGAGAGTTAAGAAGAAGATGAAGTGTTTGAAAGAAACCCCCCATCATCAAAGAAGCTGCTTATTCAAAGAAACTTATTGATTTGCACAGAAATCATAAGTTTAGGGGAGGATTGTTGGGAATAAACTAACAGTTACCACTGTTATGTATGGAAGAAGACACTGCTGCAAGAATGCACTAGCAGTGGAAACACCATTACCATATCTTATTTAGTTAGAGTTATACTTATCTTGGAAAGGACTCCTTGTCCTATAAAAGGAGGTCCTAGGTTTAGGTTTATGGACGTATCATTGTGAAAGCTTCAAGGTGTAACCCTAGTGATAACCAAGATCACTCGTATTATTCTTAATAATATTGAAGCTATACGTTTGTTTCATCTCTGTGTTCATACTTCTCATTATTCAGTATACATCACACAAATAATCTTTTAAGTACTTTGTAGTAAATTCCGCGTGCTACAAGGTATATACTCAAAGTATCTATCTAACACAAGGCGTGTGTTTAGATCCTCATCAAGTGGTATCAGAGCCAGGTTCTGATACTTTGAATTAGAAGATCCAAAGAAACAACTTATTCACTTCAACAAATCCAATGGAGATGGAAAACAACCAATCCAATGTTGCAGCAAAACTTCCAAAGCTCAAACTCAATGAGTTTGAGATGTGGAGAATCATGATAGAGTAGTACTTCCTTGTACAAGATTATGCTCTGTGGGAGATCATCATGTTTGGTGATTCATTCAAGCTTGGTACTTTTACTGAGAAAGTTGATGGCAAGGATGTTGTGAAGTAGAATACTGGTCCAGTTACTAGTGAAGAAAGGCTTCAGAAGAAGAATGATTTGAAAGCTAGAAGCTTGCTTCTAATGACTCTTCCCAAGGATCAAATCATTGCATTCAGCAAATACACAACATCAAAGACTTTGTTTGATGAGATCTGCTCAGTGTTTGGTGGTAATGATGCTACCAAGAAAACTCAAAAAACTTTGTTGAAGCAGAGTTATGAAAACTTCTTTACATCCAACAATGAATCTNACTTGTGTGACTATATGCATATCGTCACACATTTTTGGCGTGACCAATACAACTTTTTGTACCAGTACATCCAATAGCTGATTGGGAGATTCATGAAGATGAGTTTGGAGAAGCTTGGAAGATTGTCAGAATAGGAGGTGATACAAAGGTATATAGAGATTTTGAAGATCTTGTGACAGGGCAGATCTTGATACCTTATAGAGAACAGTTCAAGACAAGTGCAAGGATGAAGAGCCTCAAAGTGTTAAAGCCAAGGAACTATGGGTGCACTTCAGAAGATTATTTGCACCTGACCTAAGTGTTAGGTATTGGAGGTTTGAGGCTGACAACTTAACTACTCTATGGAAGCATTACAGCTCAAGTGATGTTCACCATATATCTACACAAGCTGGAGTGGATGTGTTCATGCTAATTGAGAAAGAATATCCTTTGAGAGCAGGAGTACTTAAAGTGATGATTTGTTCAAAGCTGAGATGTGAAGAAAAGACACCTCATCTTGGAGATCTGCTATAGAGAATTCATGAACAGAACACAAGAGCTATTAGAGAGTTAAGAAGAAGATGAAGTGTTTGAAAGAAACCCCCCATCATCAAAGAAGCTGCTTATTCAAAGAAACTTATTGATTTGCACAGAAATCATAAGTTTAGGGGAGGATTGTTGGGAATAAACTAACAGTTACCACTGTTATGTATGGAAGAAGACACTGCTGCAAGAATGCACTAGCAGTGGAAACACCATTACCATATCTTATTTAGTTAGAGTTATACTTATCTTGGAAAGGACTCCTTGTCCTATAAAAGGAGGTCCTAGGTTTAGGTTTATGGACGTATCATTGTGAAAGCTTCAAGGTGTAACCCTAGTGATAACCAAGATCACTCGTATTATTCTTAATAATATTGAAGCTATACGTTTGTTTCATCTCTGTGTTCATACTTCTCATTATTCAGTATACATCACACAAATAATCTTTTAAGTACTTTGTAGTAAATTCCGCGTGCTACAAGGTATATACTCAAAGTATCTATCTAACACAAGGCGTGTGTTTAGATCCTCATCAAGTGGTATCAGAGCCAGGTTCTGATACTTTGAATTAGAAGATCCAAAGAAACAACTTATTCACTTCAACAAATCCAATGGAGATGGAAAACAACCAATCCAATGTTGCAGCAAAACTTCCAAAGCTCAAACTCAATGAGTTTGAGATGTGGAGAATCATGATAGAGTAGTACTTCCTTGTACAAGATTATGCTCTGTGGGAGATCATCATGTTTGGTGATTCATTCAAGCTTGGTACTTTTACTGAGAAAGTTGATGGCAAGGATGTTGTGAAGTAGAATACTGGTCCAGTTACTAGTGAAGAAAGGCTTCAGAAGAAGAATGATTTGAAAGCTAGAAGCTTGCTTCTAATGACTCTTCCCAAGGATCAAATCATTGCATTCAGCAAATACACAACATCAAAGACTTTGTTTGATGAGATCTGCTCAGTGTTTGGTGGTAATGATGCTACCAAGAAAACTCAAAAAACTTTGTTGAAGCAGAGTTATGAAAACTTCTTTACATCCAACAATGAATCTATTGATAGCATCTTTACAAGACTCTAGAAGATTGTGACACAGTTGATTGTGTTTGGCATTGAGGTAGACAAGGAAGACCTCAATCTAAAGTTCTTAAGAAGTTTGCCTTCAGAGTTTCAAACCAATGTAATTGTCTAGGAAAACAAACCAGAAATTGAAACCATGAAACTCAATGACCTTTACAATAATTTCAAAATCATTGAACAAAGGTTAAAGAAGGCTGGAAAGTTAAGTACAAATTCTGGGAGCTTGGCACTGTTATCATCTTCTGTTGATGATTGTTCTGATGATGATAGTGATGATGATAAATCTACTGCTGGTCCTTCTGTTACCACTGTTAGTACAAGTGTTACCACTGCTAGTTCTAAAAAGAAGGTTGTTGGACTTGGAGATCCTACCTTTTATGCTTTTATCTCAAGCCAAGTCAGTGGGTCACTTCTAACTCATGAAGATATGGGGCAAGTAGATGATGATGATATGGAAGAGATGGATATCAAGTGGCAGGTTGCACTTCTTAGCATGAGGGCTAAAAAGTTCTGGAAAAGGATTAGAAGGAAAATTACCATCAACTGTAATGAGACTGCAGGTTTTGACAAGAAGAAGGTGGAATGTTTCAACTGTCATAAGTTGGGACACTTTGTTAGAGAATGCAGAAAACCTAGGAAGCCAGATAATAGATCTACTTGGTATAAACAGGAGAAGAAGAAGGAGCCAACAGTGGAAGAACCAAAGGCCATTCTAGCTATTGATGGTGTTAGCTATGACTGGAGTTACATGGGTGAAGAAGAAGAAGTACCTTCAGATGCTGCACTGGTAGCAACGGAATTTGCTCTAATGGCTTTCTTTGACTCTGAGGTCCATACTATTGAAAGTTGTTCTAAATCTTGTAAAGCTTTAAAAGAGTGTGAAAGACTTAGGGAAATTTTAGGTAATCAAACAACAGAGTTAATGGATGCTAACTATAATTTGTCTAACCATAAAAGAGGTTTGTCTGTGTTAGAAAAACAGTTAGAACATTTTAGAGCAAATGAGTCTAAATACAATGATGATATTGCTGTATTAAAAAGAGATTTAGACTATAAGATTACTATTAATGAGGCCCTTAGAGATGAGCTAGAAAAACTTAAAAAGATGAATGAAAATGTCAAAATAACTGTTGATACATTAGCTTATCAATCTGAGGGAATCACTAAGATTTGGGAAGCACAAGTTGTTAATAAGGCTAAGTCAGGTGTAGGATACAAGACTGTTCCTCCACTACAAAGAGGTGTTCCATCACCTCTAAGTATTGATCTAGCACATACAGGATTAGAAGAATTTCAGGAACCAACTATGACTTATCCTAAGTTTGTGAAAAGTGCTAATGATGAACAGGTTAAGAATGAGACTGATGCTTTTGAGAGTGCTAGTGATTCATCTCTAGTGGATGAAAGTGTGAAGGTTAATGTAGAGACTTCTGTTCCCAAAGTTGTTAAAGTTGATACAGAGAAACCTAGAAAACATGTTTATCAACCTAGGCCAACTGTAAAATATGCTGAGATGTATAGGAACAAGTCACCAGCTCCTGGGGGTAACCAGAGGAATTGGAATAACCTAAAATCTCAACAACTTGGTAGTGATTTTGTAATGAATAATAGAGCATGTCACATCTGTGGAAGTTTTGATCACTTGCATGCTAAATGTAACTACCACAAGGGAAGAAGGGAAGTTTTTGGGAACAAAAGGGTGAATGAAAACAATTTTAAAAAATATACTCACCCTCATACTCACAGCAACATGATTCCCAGAGCAGTTCAATTAAGATCTGGACTTAAATCTTTTACAACTGCTAGAACTGTTCCAACTGCTTACCGAAAACCACCTGTTTCAAGTGCAAAACCAATCACAACTTTTGTTAAATTTGCACAAACAGGTAAAAGGACCTTTTATGAGAAAAAGGTTGTTTATAACCAGAAGTGGGTACCAAAAGCCAAAATTTTAGAGCCAGCAGTTCCCACTGCTAGGCCAAAAGTAACCACTTGTAAACAATAACAGGGTAAATTTAGGAAATGCTGTAAAGGCCTCAGCACGTTGGGAATGGAGACCAAAAGGAATTACCTCCTCAAAAAATCCCAATGGTGTATCAATGACCTTTGATAGATATAATTATATTGATATACGTGGCAGATCCAAGTCAATAATGGCTTAGGTCTCCAAAGGAAACTAATTCCTTTATTTTATGTGCAGGGACATCCAAAAACAGAAGATCAAGGTGATTCAGATAGTGGATGTTCAAGGCACATGACTGGCAACAAGTCCTATCTCTCAGATTTCAAACCTATTGATGGACAAATTATCAGCTTTGGAGGTGGAATTGGTGGTAAAGTTTCTGGTAAAGGTACTATCAAAACTGGAAACTTGGACTTTGAAAATGTGTACTATGTGAAAGAGCTTAAGTATAATCTCTTCAGTGTGTCACAGATGTGTGACAAGAAAAACAAAGTTCTTTTTACTGATAATGAATGTTTTGTCCTTGATAAGGATTTTAAGATGCCTGATGAAAGTCAGATATTACTTAAAATTCCTAGAAAAGGCAATTTATACAGTATTGATATGAAGAACATTGTTGCTAAAGATGATCATACTTGCTTGATTGCAAAGGCCACATTAGATGAGTCCATGTTATGGCACAGAAGACTTGATCACATAAACTTTAAAACCATTAATAAAATTGTAAAAGATGGTTTGGTAAGAGGTTTACCTCATAAAAGATTTGAAAATGACCAAACCTGTGTTGCCTGTCTTAAAGGCAAGCAACACAGAGCTTCTTGTAAGACCAAGGCTTTTAACTCTATTGCTCACCCACTTTATATGTTGCATATGGACTTATTTGGTCCTACATCTGTGAGTAGCATAAATCTTAAGAAGTATTGTCTTGTTGTGACTGATGATTTTAGTAGGTTTACATGGGTTTTCTTTCTTAGAACTAAGGATGAAACAACTGGAATCATTAAGACTTTTATAACAGAAGTAGAAAACCTAATTGATAAGAAAGTCAAAATTATCAGGTGTGACAATGGGACAGAGTTCAAAAATAGAGTTATGGATGATTTTTTGTAGAGGAAAGGGTATTAAAAGAGAATTTAGTGTAGCTAGAACTCCTCAACAGAATGGTGTTGCTGAAAGGAGAAATAGGACACTAATAGAGGCTGCTAGAACCATGTTGGCTGATTCTAAATTGCCAATCACTTTTTGGGCTGAAGCAGTTAACACTGCTTGTTATGTACAAAATAGGGTTTTAGTGGTGAAAACAAAGAATAAGACACCTTATGAGTTATTTAGAGGTAGAACACCTGCCTTAGACTTCATGAGACCATTTGGATGTCATGTTACTATTCTCAATACCATAGATCATCTGGGTAAATTTGATGGAAAATCAGATGAGGGTTATTTTGTTGGGTACTCAATGGTTAGTAAAGCCTTTAGGGTATACAACTTAAGGACCAAAAAGGTAAAAGAGAATCTGCATGTTGAGTTTTTAGAAAACCAACCAAATGTTGCAGATACAGGTCCAGAATGGCTGTTTGATCTTGATACTCTAACCCATATTATGAATTATGTACCTATTGTTGCAGTTACAGATACTAATAATTTTGCAGGATCAGAAGAGTTTGTTGATGATGATGAACCAAGCAAAGATCAAGAGGATGATCAAGATCAAATTATTATGCCTATTTAGGACTTTGCAGGTGATGATTTTGTCTCCAAGACTAGAGATTCACAACCTTCTAGTGATGCTGGAAAAGAAGGTGATGCAGATGTGTTCAAAGCAGTTGATGTGGACACTCAGAACAAAGAGATTCCTGAAAGCAGTGCAAATGATGTTTCCACTGCTAGGCTAGAAGTTTCCATTGCTGGACCAAATGTGGAATATGTAACTTCTGTTACTCAGGAAGCACAAGCCAATGATGTTGAAATATCAAATATGCCTACTGCATGTGAAGTTCCTCAAACTCCCCAAGTTTCAATTCATAAGATTCATCCACTGGATAATGTGATTGGAGATGTTCAATCTGGTGTGAAAACCAGAAAAAAGACAAGAATGGCTAATCATCATGGCTTTATAAGTGAAGTTTATGAATCCAAGGACCATGAAGACAAGAATGAATGTCTGTTTATGTGTTTTCTATCACAAATGGAACCAAAGAATGTGTTCAAGGCACTAGAAGACTCAAGCTGGGTAGAGGCAATGCAAGAGGAATTGCTTCAGTTTAAGATTCAGAAAGTTTGGGTACTTGTTGATTTGTCAAAAGGCAATGCAAGAGGAATTGCTCTGATACCAATCTATCACACCCCGCCAAGACGGAAACGCGAGTGTGTAACTTCATGGATATCATCAAAACACCTGGTGTCTAAATAGAGAAATACTACATGCACATAAGATAGAGCAAAGTACAAGCACAAAGTGTTGTAACAATACCCCAAAAGAAAATAACCAAATCAAACTTCCAAAGGTATCTTCAACAAAGTCAAACATATTCATAATCCAAACATATAGATAATTCATCACGATGCAACTAAAGTCTCTTATAGTTGCTTCCATCTATCTTATCCTTAGAATGCTCACCTGAAAATGATGCTTAAAACGTCAACATAATGTTGGTGAGATTCATAGGTTTAAGACACACATTTACACTCAAGGCAACCAGTTCACTGTGATTATAAAACATAGCTGGACAAATAACTAGTTCATCATATAAGCTAACATGCATCAACAACAAAAGGCAACCACTGGGACAGAACCGTGTCCCCCGCCACCAATATTGGCATCAATAGGTCCGCTTGCGCGGACGCAACTGGATAAGCATCCTCCCCAATTGATAGGGGACGTATATATCAACAATCTGCATCCATAGGTTGCATGCGCGAGCAACAGTAAGCATCTCACCATTGTACGTATATATTCAAACTATACGAGTCAGTGGTATTTCTCCAATTGGTACTCCCCCCAATTGGACACACAGAATTACACACAACTTCCTGTTGGAGTATGCTCGTGTCATAATAAATAATTATATGGCTAGACGTATGTGAGCCTATGGGGTCACACACTTATACACAGAGACACCATTATATATATTGTAATTATCGTATTTACACTATATATACGACTACGTAACTCGGGATCAATAACGGGCCACTAATAACTAAGCTTGTACTTAGTATGTTGGACTAAACTAACAAATGGGCAAGCCCATTTTAGGCCCCATATGGCCGGCCTTGGCAAGGGAAACAATAGGGAAAAATTTCAAGGGGTTAAGTGTAACATATGATGTTATAACCTCCTCTTGATTTGGTCATCAGGTAGGATTAATGGGATAACTAATTACCAACTTTCTCTCCCCCTTTCCCTACCTAAAAGCCACGAAATTAAAACACCCCCTATGAGGGTTTTGGTGTTTTTGATCTCATCTAACCTTATTCTAGTATAGTTCAAGGCTAGATCGATGGTTACGAGGTCAAGACTAGCATCAATTGGTGATCGGTGACGTGTAGTGTGTTTCTATCATAGAAGTGATCAACCTTATTGATCACTTGGTTTCTTGATCTATTCGTGGGTGGTGATATTGGTGGTGACTTTGTTGGTGACTCCCGGTGCACGCTACAAAGGTATAAAACTTGTTTGTTTTCTTTGATTGATCATATGACTCTATGGATCCTTATTGGTGATGTTTTCCGCTGCGTTTGAATGTTTATTTTATGTTCATTATATTCAACATCACCTATAGTGGTATCACGAGCCATCATATGATGTCATATGATCATCTTGTATGCGTAAAAATGGCTAAAAACGTGTTTTTTAGATGGAATCAAAGGGTGTTTTTAAGTCAGCCCCCCGGGCTAATTTTTTGTATATGAGACCACCCTTTAGGGGTCTTATGATCTGCACTTTTTGGTCCCATGGCCATTTGTTATGCATATGTAGATTGGTATACTTGTCGGGAACATGAAAAATGGCTTAAAACGCGTGTTTTTGATCGGTTTTCGAAACGGTTTTAATTCAGCCCCTAAGGCCATATTCTCTGTGATAAAATGATGTTAAGAAGGTCCTAATATCAGTGGGTTTTGAACCTAAGGTCATTTGACAAGCGTACCAATCGGGGTTTTAATTATTGTTAATTGATTTCTTCGTTTCGTTGGCTAAATCTTTAATTCTTGTTAATTATTTTTGCACCCATGGCAAATACATGCATGTTTGTCCATGGAGTTAGCCAACACCTTGTTTTAATCATAATATTATTGTATTATTATGTGTGTATGCAAAGCCGATGAAAACCTAGACCACTTGTGACGTGTATGGATGTGAGTGTTGTTTAATTTCGTGTTTTTGGGGTTTTGCCATTTGTTTCGGCAATTATGTAATGATATTCTTTTTGGTTGTAGCCATTGTTTGGGCACTTTTACAGTAGTTAGAAAGTAGATTAGTTGTATTTTACTTTCAATTTCATGTAATCGTTGCTTGGTGGCGAAAGGCGAAAGAGTTAAAGACATTTTGTCTGTAAATAGCTGCGGGAACAAGCTGCTGTATTTTTGCATTTCCCGACGATTGGTAAGGTATTTTTGGCTAAATTTTTTTGTGCAGGTGCACAAGACATGGGCCTACAACTTTCTAGTTTTGAGCTAAGCTTGGGGAAGCCTCCTTCCTGGTCTTTTGGGCCTCCGAACACAGAAATTCTGGAAAGACAGCAACTATCCTTCATGTGCATAATGGGGTTTTTACTTGCTCTTGATTGTCTTGAA
>LBNU01012716.1:56082-91042 GCA_014162995.1 Artemisia annua | reverse complement strand
ATCCATTTAGTATTTCAAAATGATATATCATATTCTATTAGATTTATTTACTGCACACGTTTATTAAATAATAAACTTTTGTTCCAAGGTTGTATGTTTTATTTTTTTAAATCTTCTAAGTAAATTTTCATTCCAAACTAAGACTTAACATTTTACTTATATGGAATGTTACTTCTTATATGTTATACAACATATATGATTTAGTAAATCAAACATAATACTCCCACTAGCTTTCAGAAATACTTATAAATTATCTTATTTCAATTATAAATCAAAACATAGATTTAATAATTAAACATAAGAGTAATCTCCTAGATGCATGCATTTATCCATTCATGGATTATTGCACTTTGTATACTTTCAAAGATTTATTTCAATTCATAAACTCCTTTTGATTACTTATCGTCCTCGCTCAAGTAATCAATCAAGAAGGAGTTCTTGATATTCATTGTCAAATTTCATATTCATATAAATATGACCATTACCATCTTTGTATCATTAATGTGCTTAGGAAAGAGTATTCAATCATAGTTAATTGCTTAAATATGATTAATAATCTTGTCATAAGACATGCATTAAATATGTATACAAGTTTGTCCATATGATTTTTACACAAAGATTTAAACCACTAGGATTACATTAGCTTTGAGTAAACTCATATTCATTCTCTAACTATTAAGAATTAAGATAAATCAAATTTTTCAAAATTTGAATATCTTTATGAACAGCATCTATCACATTCATAGTATGAGTATTTACCCAATTCATTATTTGGTAATACTTCATCATATAATCCTCAGCATATTAACCAAATATCTGAGATATCCGAGTGGATCTATGAATGATAATTCAATTATCTTGAGGTTTATCATTTACATGTTAAGCCTCATCATGATTTTTACTAGTGTGTTTTTAGAAGATTATGTATTTTGTAATTTTATCTTTTCAAGATAAAACCTCCCACTTGCCTTTAGTAATTTATAGACTATCTATAAATACTTAGCAACTAGAGTAACAATCCAATTTTCTCTTTTAGGACATTACAAATACATATTGACAGTTCATGACATTCTTTTGTTAATAACCTTCACATAAGTAACTTAACAAATTCAGAACTCCAATTTAAGACTTAATGTGATTCATCACATTTCATAATTCAATAACGTCTTATTAATCTTCTAGGAGTCAAATTGAGTATATTCAATCCATACTCAATTTTCCAACCTTGATAACTTTTGGAAGAAAAGAAGATGTAGTTATCTTGAACCAAACACTACAATAAGAGTTTGATTTCCTAACTGAACATACCATAAACTAGTGGTATTTCATTAGAAGTAATATTGTAAGACAATCTAACAATATGTAAGATAACCATATATCTATTAGCTTGTCTATTTACTAACTAAATCAATCTTAATGGTGAAATAGAATTTTCAAGCCTCTAGCATGCTTTATAACCCAAGTACTTATTAACCAAGTCACTTCATGTTCATGTCTTAGAAAGAAGACATAAACTGTTATAATCCCATTACCCGTTATTAATCATTGATCAACTCAATGACTTCTTGTATATGTCTGAATTAAAAGACCATGACAAGTTAACGTCTTACTTTATTATAAGTCTTGTAAAACTTAAAAGACTTCATGTTTATAACTATACAATAAAGTATAAACATGTATAATTAAAGTAATCATGAACACCATCATTTGGTTTCAATAATATTTTTCAAGTTAACTCACTACTTCATTTATTTATGTCATTCTAAGAATACATAATTATTGAAGTAGTATTATATTACTTCATGCATTTATGTCATTCCAATAATACATAAATATGAAAGTTGAAGTAGTATTGTTATCATATTGACACATGTTCTAATAGATGTCTAATTTAGATACAGTAAATTATCCATGTAGGTCTCACGCATACATGGAAATTCACCTTGTTATTAAAATTTAGCCTGTGTCTCACGTTTACTAAATTTCAACACTAAGTGTTTCTTAGTCAGATGTGTATTAATCATATTAGAACTATAGTTTCTTACTTTGCAGTTAAGAGAATCTTTTAAATTATATTCTTATGTGTTGTACCTTGCACACAATAAAGATTTCTCCCACTTGTGCACGGAACAACATCATGTATCACATAAACAACACGCATGCACTTGTTAATGTGAACAATATGATTTGTGTCATTAGCATAACTAGTAGATATAGAGTTACTCAATCAATCAAGGAAACGCACATGACTATCTTTGAAAATATTAGTGTCTATATTTAGAAAGTAATTATCTTGAGACATTCAAAAGATAATCTGAGTTATAATCAAGACAATAAGTCTTGTAACTCCCACTGAATTAGAGAACATTACAATAATCCCTTATTCAGTAATAAGAACACAATGCTCCCACTGAATTAGAGAACATTACAATAATCCCTTATTCAATAATAAGAACACAATGCTCCCACTGAATTTAACAACATTGTAAATGTGTCATTATCAGTGAAAGGAAATAGTGTGCTTTTTACTTTCCTACATCTTTTGAGAAAACTCATTCGTAACAATTATATAGGTTCTAAAAGAATGTATTCTACTACGTAAATGTGATTCATCACATTTCAAACTATTAACTTGAAAAATTGGTCATGCAATTTCTTCCTTAATAGATCTCCATTCCAACAATTGTATGTAGTATCTTTAAATGGTCAAATCAAGACAACTAGATAAAATAATCTAATTTGTCTTTTACCATTTTGCAGTAATCAGTCTAGCTTCTCTAATTTAATAACTCATAAAGTGCAAATAATCATAACTATTAAAGTTTGCTATGAGTTATGTATTTAGAATTTAGACAATTCTAATCTTCCTATTATACCTTTCTCATTCATGAAAAGGAATATGATTAACTCTCACACTTCTCTTATGGAAAGAAGACTATGTTAATTCTTTACGTAAAGTTGACTCTAACTAAAAATCCCATACGGGTGTAGATCAATTTACTTGTGAAAAGAATAACTTATGTTTACGGTTCCATGTTGCATTAATACATTAAAAGAATTTACAAAATTCAATTTTTAGTATTTTCGATAATACATAATTTCAAGCAAACATAATACTTATGGATATATTCATATAACCAACTTAGTTTCTTGAAAATCTAGGATCCAACTTTTCATAATTTCACTACATCAGTTGATCTGCTAGTAGTGAAAGTACAAAAGACGGTAATCTGTCAAACAATAATTGGCAAACAATTTTCCAATTCCTATATCAATTATGGGATTTACATCAAATTGATTCATCAATTTGCAATGTAAGCATGTTTCATCCCATCTCATGCCTTAAGTTCTAGGTCTCACGCATCAACTTAATTAAGTCGTCTAACTTAGAAACTGCAAATTCTCCATGTGTTGTCTCACGCACACTTGAAAATTTACCTTGTCATTAATATTTGGCCTAGGTCTCACGCATACCAAATAATTAACTCCAAGTGTTCCTTATAGTTAGATGGCATGTGACTTAAATTTCAAGGGTATTTAAATTTTGATGTGTGTAATCAAAATTATGTACAAAGATGTCATACATTCATCTTTGTATCATAGGTTTCATGAACAAAACATTTTCATATTCGTTTCTTTACATGAGCATAAATCAACAAAGTTTTAATTGAGGCGTTGAACAAATTACAACATTGCCTTAAGATGCTTCGTACTAATAATGGCTTACTTAGTAAGTTCAATTTGACGCACAGGCGGGCGTAGATACAGAATGGAGCCTCTCTAAGGCCACAATTTAATGCGAAGCCATTTTACACCCACTTTATAGTTTGTCAAATCAAGTCCGCTTTTCAGACCATTTTAGTACAGTTGCATCAATCAATTAAAAGTTTATGATTTTTAAAGCTCAAAACATGATTTCACCATTATTAAGTCCGGTTTATAGTTTTATTGTGAAATTACCCTTTTGCTTACAATCATGTCACAAATATTTATAAAGAAATAGCAATTAAATAAAATTAAACAACTTAATAATGAACATGCTAAATAAATCAATTTACATGTATATATTATCTAAGACTCCCATTGGTTTTCGAGCGAGGTACCAATGGACCACATACACCATAAATGGTTGCGTAAGTCCTACGATAATAAATATACAATAACACACAATTGATAACATACACGATTTTAGGTCTTCCCTAATTATAGGTCTTCCCTAATTATGTAATTAATTAATTTTTAGTAATTAAACATGTCAAGACAATTGATTACTAAAAACCTTAATTAATTCAAATCGCATAATTAGCATGAAATCACATAAACACGTAACAATTACAACATAATTATCATTCCATGACAAAATTTGCATGTTTTTGTCATGGATATCCACATAACACTTATTATAACATATAACCAAGATCGCATATTCACAATGGCATATAACAAATATCCATTCAATAACACATAAAGATTACATGCAACCTAGGGTTTCTACAAGTTTTTACAAAATCAAAACCCTAATTTTTTTTAAAAAAAATAGTGATCGATCTATATAAAAAAAATTTAGGGTTTACAAAATTTTTAAAACTTTAGAACACCATAACATGTAATAATCACAAACTTTAATTTTATGTGTTTCGGTAATTAATTACAATGTATTAACGGCTCTTGATGCTACTGTTGGCATATGTAGAACATAACAATTATATAAACACATAAACATCATCAAGCACGCAGTGGAATAGAATCAAATACATGTAATAATAATTAACCGAATATAAAAGAATATGCGTATCTTTGTGATTTCTAGCAAGAACAAGAAACCAAGGATCAAGAACAAGATAAACCCTAAATTAGGGTTTATGTATGGATCGACTAGGGTTAGTCGAAGAGGGCAATCACCANCTAGGGTTTCTACAAGTTTTTACAAAATCAAAACCCTAATTTTTTTTAAAAAAAATAGTGATCGATCTATATAAAAAAAATTTAGGGTTTACAAAATTTTTAAAACTTTAGAACACCATAACATGTAATAATCACAAACTTTAATTTTATGTGTTTCGGTAATTAATTACAATGTATTAACGGCTCTTGATGCTACTGTTGGCATATGTAGAACATAACAATTATATAAACACATAAACATCATCAAGCACGCAGCGGAATAGAATCAAATACATGTAATAATAATTAACCGAATATAAAAGAATATGCGTACCTTTGTGATTTCTAGCAAGAACAAGAAACCAAGGATCAAGAACAAGATAAACCCTAAATTAGGGTTTATGTATGGATCGACTAGGGTTAGTCGAAGAGGGCAATCACCACGTTAGCAAAAGTATGCTAACACTTTGTTCTCGAATACACGTACTCGTAGCGTTTCAATTAGAAAAGCTAGTTTCTTGATTCACAAAACAAACACCACTAAAGTTGACCCTTTATCAATCGACTAACCCTAAGGGTATAGTGGATCGACTATAGCTCAAAAGAAAGAGAGAAGAAGAGAATTGGCTTGCTAGTGAACCAATGGATAAAAGAATGAATACTAGGGGTCATGTATTTATACTATCTCAATCTTGGAGCACAAGACAACAACCCTAACCCCTTGTGGGTTGGGTGTATGGCCGGCCACAAGCCCAAAGGAGGATCCAAGATCCTTCTTTGGCTCTTGTTTCATTCTAGTCCTTATTCTTTCGTCTAACGGTCGTTAGTGTCCGTTAAGTATTGTTTTCGTGAATTTAATAATTATTCATACTCAATATAATAATTATTAATTAATTAAAACTCGTACGTAAAGTGTGCAATCCCGAAGTCTCGAGTTCGAGTCCGGACATATCACATTAATTTATATACGTAAACTTTATATAAACATCTAACAAATTTACAACTACCTACAACATGAGATAGTGCATTATACATCCATTTCCAAGATAGCACAGTATTCGCGCAAAACGACGGTCACAATTAATTTTGGTTATTTTTGTTCTTTTTGCGGTGGATGTTGATTTAATATTTGTTAGAAGAAGTGTCTATGTAGTTAGTATGTGTAAAGAAGAAAAGGGTAATATATCGTAGGAAATTTTAACTTCTTGAAAATTAAAATATTGTTGATGTTAGAGAATAGAGTCTAGTGCCTCAAGCGAAACTCAAAAAATGATGTCTAGTCATACCACATCACATTTGTAAACAACTAGATATTCCTTGATGTTTTTTTTGGTTTTCTTTTTTTTATTTATATTAAAAAACTATAAATCTAAAAGTATGGAACAAAAAGTATAAAGTTTACTAAGTTAAAAGCTTAAAATTGACAGAAAATATGAAACACAAACTGATAAAAAACTGTGTTATATTGTAAACGGAGTGAACGGGGAGAACAAAATGTCACGTCCAGATGGTGGCTATAGTAGATCCCATTTGGGATACAAGTGGTAACTAATAGAAAAAAAAACAAAGATAGGCGAGTGATGGTTTTTTAGACGGTTCCCAATCCCAATCTTAAACAAATTAAAATAGCTCATTGAATCTCAAAACCTTACTTATATTATTACTACAGTATTCGACAACAACAGCAACAACAAATCATCTCCATTGGCTCATTCCTATTTAATCAATCAATCAATCAACCTGCTTACAACAAACAAACTAACAAACAAACACCTCTCAATTTTTCACCAACATTAATAATAATACTCGTACTAGGTAAATATTTTTTTTACATTTTACAACCCTAGGTCAACGATTTCATTCATTCAATCAAATCGATCTTAAATCCAATCCCTTACAACTAATCCACTTGTACTCTATCAAATTCTAACAGGTAATTTTTTTTTTCTTTTTAATTAATTAATTATATATATATTTGATTAAAGTTTTTATATAGTTAAATCTGTATGTGATTTGAATTTTGTACGGATTGTGTTAATGTGAAGTGTTTAGATCGTGACTTAATGTGATGTGTTTGTTTGGTTTGATTTTGCGATTTCAAACTCATTTATCGAAAATTCGCTGAATGTTGGTTGTGGAATAGTAGGAGATCACGACGGTTAATTATGCGTTTTTAGTAATGTATGGTTCCCGTGTTTCCGTAAAGTAGAAGCACTGTTAACTGCATTGTGGTGTGATACAAACCTATTGGTTGCTTCCTTTAGATAGTGTTATAGAAACGGAGCTTATAGGTGTTGGATAGTTTGCGAGTTGGTTATTCAAACTGATTTAACTTATTTGATGTTTTGAACGTTTGAATAAGTAAAGCTGTTAACAACTGATTGTCTTATAATTGCAAACTATTTTCCATGTTTGCTTACATATAAAAGTATAAGCAGTTTCCATAAGTAATACCAAGCACCCCTTGGAAGTGAACGGTGAATCTTATAGTTGCTTTAGTAAATTGCTTTGGGGTTGGTGGTATTGACTTTGATATGCAGTTGGATTGAATATTCATGATTGTGGTTGATTTTGTTTTTTTAGCTTAGATGGAATTTTGTACGGACTGTGGTCGTTAGTGCCTGATCATCTATGGTTTTACAACATTAGATCGTGAAGTTATGTTAGGATGTAACGATTGATGTGTGTTTCTAATAATGTGATGACGGGAAATAACTGGGTGTATATTTCTAGTTGACAGTTTAGGAAGTATTTGGGATATTTGCTTATTGAAACTGGTTAAGTACTAGTTTTACTTTTTGAGAGTTGCTTATTGAAACTGTGCATCTGATATGGATTGTTACCTCTTAAATCCTTAAATAAGCAGAATTTGCCAAACACTCAAATAAGTGAATAACTGCTCATTAGAGTATTGCATTTTGCTACACTGGATTACCTTGTTATCTAAAAAAATGTATAAGCAATCCCAAATACCCCTTGAATGCAAGCCTAATAGTTGCTTCCTTAGATGGTGTACGTATGCTTAGTAATACTTTGTTGGGTTGGTTGAATCACAGGTTAATTTTGATTCGCAGTCAGAGTTGTGTTTAAGAGGATTATTGTGAATGAGGGGGAGGGGCAGGGGACCTAGATAATGAAGAACGAAATAGTGAGTTTGGAAGTACAATGACTGGAGTGTCATTGGATATAAGAACACAGAGTTATGGATCACCTCAGCAGCCGCAGAATGGTTCATTGCAAACTCAAAATGGGTTCATTGTACGCAAGTCTTCCAGGATGTCGTTGTCTGGTTCGAGAGAGAAGGATAGATTTCTTACATTTTTGTGCAGATATTTAAGTAGAAAGAAGGTTGTAATGATGATTTTAGTGTCATTTGCTTTCATGGCTTTCTTGTCGGGGTTCTTTACCTCCAATAGAGGTTTGTTTCTCAATCTTTACTTATATGCCAGCATGTTAATTTGTGGTATCATGACTCTTAACTTCTTATACTTGACTATTTAAGTTTGAATTGAATTAGAGTGGAGAATATATACTTAGTCGATCCTTTAGTAAGGTTTCAGTTTCTTAGAAGTTATGTTGAACTTGGTGTCAGGTGTAGAGAAGTTTCTGAAATGCATTGTCAAATACCAATCTTTTTAAGAATCCAAATTTGTCAGATATTGAATCCATTGTCCAGTTTAGAATTTTGCCAAGCATTTAAAGGGTAGCTTTCTTACACTGGACATGCTGCCAAAAAACTGAAAAAGCACTTAAAGCTGTTAATTGGGCCATGTATACTTGTGTGACTAGATAAATGAATTAGTTATCCATGCTATTTTGTTTTTTGTATTTGCGATCAACTTTCTAATGGTCTCTTTTCATGTGTTGCTGTTTTGTCAGAAGCTGCATCAGAGCGCACTATCTTCAATCCTTTTAATGAGACATTTAATACCTCTTTCCAGTTTGCTAGATATGGTAATCAGAAATACAATAATTCTTCCATGGAGACAACTCTGTCTGTATGTGAAGTGAACCCCCCTACTCGTCGTTATTCGGATGCATCAGTTTCTACAGGATCCGTTATTTCTCATAGCAATTTTTGTAAGAATTTTGCATTTCCTCCTCCTCCTCCAGGTGATAGGAGACGACCTGGACCTCGACGTAAGTTCATATCCGTGTTCGCCTCATAAGTGTATTGTTTGTGCTCCTCTGAACTCTATGTTTTTAAAATATTTTAAAGTTGTATCTGTAGAGTAAAGTAATTAGTTCAACAAATTTCCATGGTTTTTATCGTAAATTGTGATGGTTGGAGTGGGGGTATAAATTGAGTTGCTGGAGATAGTGTTTGGATAAGATTTCGTATTTAAAGTTGTAATGATCTAATCTATGATGTTTAGTAATCCTTGATTATTTGAAAATGTCGGAATAATAGATAGATATGATAGAAAGGAATTTTTTTATGAATAAAGGATAATGCCTTGTGAAATGGGTGTAAGATGGTAGTTTTATTTTACCCATAGATGATCAGTTTTCTTGTAGCCGATACGAAACTGATTATCGAATTACAATTATTTGATTTTTTGACTCCTAAATAGTCAAATAATAAGAACCACAATCTCTTTCTACAAACATTAAAAGCCGATAAATGTGACCCTAGGTTGCACTAATCAAATTATCAGGTCCAAAATAAATGAATTTAAACACTCCCCTAATATTCATCTGTGCAATCCAATTTTATAGCATTGCACCTTGATTTAATCAGATTGTAACTGATTTTTTATGCCATTTTCTCCCAGCTTGTCCTGTATGTTACCTTCCAGTGGAGGAGGCTATGGCTAGCATGCCGAACTCACCGTCACCATCACCGGTGCTTCAAGAGTTAAGTTATTTCCATGAGGGGACATCTACTAAAACTGAACCACATGAAGGCTCTGACTTTGGCGGGTATCCTTCCTTACAGCAAAGGAATGAATCGTTTGATATTAAAGAATCCATGACCGTACATTGTGGGTATGTTTGATATAGCAAAGTTAAATAATCTTTACAAATATATTTACAGTTCTTTATAATTATTAAATAATAATAAAAATCTGTCCAGATTTGTAAAAGGATGCAGACCTGGTTACCAAACTGGATTTGATATTGATGTATCTGATCTTGTGGAGTTGGAGCAGTATCATGATATCATTGTTGCATCGGCCATATTTGGTATCCTTTGAGTTTCTTAAGACTATCTAGTTCGTGCAGATGATGAGACATGAATTAACAAAATACCCTTTCTTGAATTTCAGGAAATTATGATGTAATTCAACAGCCTACTAAAATTAGCGAGGCTGCAAGTAGAAACATTCCATTTTATATGTTTATTGATGAAGAGACTGAAGCATATATGAGAAATTCTAGTGCTTTGGACTACAGAATGAAGGTTGGATTGTGGAGAATTATTGTTGTCCGCAACATACCTTACACTGATTCAAGACGCAATGGAAAGGTAAATCTATGAACCATGTAGTTAAGATCCATTTGCATTAATGCAATTAGGTATTGTATAACTAAAATGAAATGCATGTGGCAGGTCCCCAAGCTTCTACTACACAGAATCTTCCCAAATGTCCGGTATTCTATATGGATTGATGGGAAGCTGCGACTCGTTGTGGACCCATATAAACTTCTAGAGAGGTACTTTCATGATCATTAATCATCTACTAGAAAACGTGTAATGCTATAAGTATAATTTTTTTATTCAGGTTCTTGTGGCGCCACAATGCAACTTTTGCAATTTCGAAACATTATAGGCGATTTGATGTGTTTGAAGAAGCTGAAGCTAATAAGGCTGCCGGGAAATACGACAATGCGTCCATTGATTACCAGATTGATTTTTACAGAAACGAGGGTTTAACACCTTATTCTGAAGCTAAGCTTCCCATAATCAGTGGTACTCTTTTTTTTCTTTTTCTGCTCATCATTTTTATTTGTCTGTGGATCAATTTAGAAAAAGAGTTGCCGCTTGTGTAGATGTTCCTGAAGGGTGTGTAATCATACGGGAACACATTCCGATAACAAATCTCTTCACGTGTTTGTGGTTCAATGAAGTTGACCGCTTTACTTCAAGGGATCAGTTAAGTTTTGCTATTGTAAGGGACAAAATCATGGCTCAAGTCAACTGGAGCATCAATATGTTTATGGATTGTGAAAGACGGAACTTTGTGATACAGGTATGTAGTCACAATATCGTGACATTATGAATCCACCATTTTTTTAAAAGTTTCTGTACACATTTATGGATAATTGCATAAGGTGTAACCAACTTACTTCAGGCCAGAAAGCCATCAAAACTTCACTAATTTAAATTTACGTAATTACCTAATCAGAAAGTCAACCTGGTCAATAGTTAGTGACATGGTGACTGCCATCATTTTCTTAACTGGTTACCAAATGTGCCATCATTTTCTTTGGGTATGCAGCTTGAGTGTTGGACTATTAGTCAAATGTGCGAATTACCAGTACATAATGACAAAATAGGAAAATTTTGTACACTAACTTCAGTTTTGTGTATAAACAGGCATACCACCGGGATCTACTAGAGCATATGCCACCACCTGCACCTAAAGTGATTAATTTAAGGCGTACCCGAGCTCCTATTCCTGTTCCTGTATCTGTGCGAGTTAATTCACCTGCTAGATATTCAGCAAAGAAAAACCCTGTTCGACGGAAAGGTGAAAGGAGACCTCGTTCAAGGAGGCATCCAAAAAATCCCAGTAATAGGGACAACACGGTCTTTTGATACTTTTGTTTATTTTTTCTCTTTCTCACTTCACTCTTTTTTTAACAAAAGGAATAGAATTTTCTCTCTTGCAATTAGTCAAAATGATTTTGGATGTGTGTAGCATATGATGGATAGTTTCTCCAATTTTGGTTGATACAATTCAATTTTTTGTTGTAAATACTGGGATATAAAATAATCTTTGAGACATGTTATTTTTGCTTATTTCATGCCTTGTCTCTTTGATTATTTTGTTCATGTTAGTTAATGGATCTATATTATCTATTTAGCTATGTTGCCTTGTACAACTACAACAATGTTCAAATTATACTGTATTTTATAAAGACCAGAAAAATATAATAAAGTCTTTCGCTCGTTATGATTTTAAGTAAGGGTTTCATAACTGTTTCGTCACTAAGCTGTGCCTCCGACGACTCCTCACTAACAGATGATATAAGAGAAGTTCATTTCTAAAGCACAAAAAGAGATCGGCTTAAAAATATGTACATCAAGAGCAACTCCTCAAATTTAACACAAATGACAATAAACAAAATGGGGATACAACAGAAAACACCATTCTCATAGGATTCAAGATTCAAGATCCAAAATTGTACGTTTTAGATTTGGATGCTCATTTATTAAATCGGTGTCTCGTGTCTAAGAGAATATTCTTGACGCATTCATGATTTAATTTGGTAGACTCTAAACAGGTGGCTTTCGTACAACCATAGGAAAGTTGACACTCTTAAAAGAAAATTGGAAAATCAGGTGTTGTTTGCATCTGCTTCTGCTGCCGCCCTTAAGGATTCAGCCAACATTTTTTCCCTATTTTGTGTTTGCCTTTCTACAGCAACCATATATAAGCCTACAGAAGCAAACAAATTACAGAAAGTTAAGCAGATAAAGTAAACAGTTCAAGAAACTAGAATAAACTCAAACCGGTTTGATCCAGAATTCAATCTTAAACTAAACACAAACAGGAGTCTGTCTGGTGTTGTAGTAACAGCATACCAACGGCACTTCCAATTGCAGTAAGCCAGAGAACCCTCATGGACCATTTATCACTAATCACTCCTCTGGTAGTTCCCATTTGTAACTGCCATATATATACATAAAGAAACACCATAAGTTACACGAGGAGCCTAGAATGCACTTTGAAGATCCTTAGAAGAAGAAATCAGACACTGGTGCATCTCAGTACTTATTGATCTGGACACTATTTGCATTATCACACTTTATGACTAGTAAATAGCAAGTATGGGTACACTATGATTCTTTTCTATACCATCTAGTAGATGTACGTGCTTCTATTAGTTGACCCAATTACAAAACTAGACCCAAGTGGGGTTTGGACTTCTTTGAACCCACCAACTACATCTGTAACGACGGACACAATGGCATAAAAATTGCTACGGGTAACTAGAAGTAATGATACTTCTTAATGTATGGATGCTATGCTAACTTGTTAAGAGCAAGATTCATTCAGTATATCAATAAAGTAATGCCTGGAGCACCATACTGTCGTATCTGACACAACGAATTACATATCCAAAGGGCCCTGCATCATTTTACCAGAATAGAAAACCAGATTTTATAGAAGTTATAGAAACGGAACACTGGGTAACAGATAGAGACAGGGCGACTCGACTAGGATATCTCTGTATTCTACTCTTTGGGTATAGGAACATCGAGAGAGTGAAATATGTGTGGATACTTAAGAATGAATTGTGCACAATGCATATATGTAGAAATCTTCACAGTTTATACCATATTTTCATGCAGTATTTCTGCACAGTGAAACGTGTCCTAAACGCCAAATAGCAACTAAAAGATGCATCTCATTTATGTGATGGGACGATTAGGTATAAATGAAAAACTTGCATGACTTGCAGCAACATTATGATGGAAGTACCGATCTGGCTACACACAAGTAGATTAACAACGGGTTACAAGATGTTTGACTTGGGTTCCACTCCTAAGCAAGAAACAATTATTCGGGGGTTCATTTCTTTCCTCCATTATAAGTTTATAACACAACTTACAGAGATTATACATTAACACCACAGATTTCGTACACTCAAAAGCAACAGCTAGTTTAGATTCTGATTATAAACAAAAAAAAAAAAAAAAGGATTTCGGTGTTGTTTCCATCACCAGGCTCACAAATTTGCATTCTAAGATGCACGAACACACAATTATATTAAACAAGCTCCCACTCGACAGTCAATCTTAGAACAGCAATAGAAAGCAAACCAATTACGCCGAAAAAACAAGATTCGAGCTTTTATTCATGACTTACCAAACCCCTCAAAGAAAAATGGCCCATTTGACTATGATTCCATTACTACATTCCAATACCATAAACCCTTAAACCTCAAGAGTTAAAAGTGAACCATCAAACAAAACTAATACTTGAGCTTGTAAATCAGCAAATAAACCTTATATTATGACTGTTATATAGAAATGAGCTAAATTATAAAAAATTAAAAACTAAGATTAATCTGAAAGAAGATTATAAAGATTATGGGCTTGTGATAAAAAAAGATACTTACTTTGATTAAAGTTGACTAATTTAAGGTCTTGAACGAGTTGGGTTGCAGAAGATGAATAAACCCTCAATCATAAAGGGTGTTTGGGATTTGATTTATGGGTATTATGGGTATTTGGCACATGGGCTTAATAAAGATTCGAGCTTTTAAAACAAACTAAGGGGATGTTTGGTTTGTAGATAGGAATGAGTACAATTATAGGAATTGGAATGGGTTGTAAACCTATATTATTTTGGTTTAGAAAATGCATAGTTTGGGGATACCCATTTTCAATTACCAAATCTATTAAAGAAACAATTACAATAGAAATGAAGTCAATCCTTCATACTCATACCTTCAAACTAAACACCCTCTTAAGTTATAAAATCAGTAAAATGAGTAATTTGACTGGGATTTCCTATCCAGGTTCCTTTGTGAGCGTGAGCTTTTTGTCAGCCATACACGCTTTTACTGGGCTAAGCTCGAACCATTTCACCTTCTTTGATCACCTCCAAATATATACACTTATAGCGAAGTTTGAACCCTTTGCCTGTTATAAAGAAACAAAACCTTACCACTAGGCCATTTGGTGGTGGTTCTAAGTAAGGGTGTTTACCGGGTGGTTCAGTTCCGTTGAAAATTTTAACTATCTGTCACGAGGCGGGTAGTTCATTTCACTATCCGAACCCAAACCGTACTAAGCGGGTAACCGAACATGCACGTACCCAAAATGAGCGGTTACCCGCGATTCGAGTTACGGTTAACCATTTTAAACAATTAATCAACGAACCCGGATGCGAAATAACATAATCTATAATGTAAATTTTTTTTGTAATAAAAATTAAATAACAATGAAAAGATTAAAGGCATAGTAAAGTTGTTGCGTCACAAGATTAAATTCAGACCTAACATATATGGAGTAACAAACTAATTATAAGTATTTATTCGACAACGTTTATAAGATACAATTATATAAATTGAATGCATACATAAACGTTTGTGAATGTTCAAATTAGATAAGTAAAAATATGTGATGTTTTAAGGAAGTGTGATAATATAGTTTAGCTAAAACCGACATGCATATCATATATGGTTCGGTTAACCGCAGATTTTTGAAATTTAAAACCATAACCGAACCGTGATCAGAGGGGTTTTTCCGGTTTCGGCTTTTTTTTTTTTCGGTTTCTTCGGTTATCGATTTTTTTAAAGTTTTGGATTGAGTGGGTCATCTCAGTTTTCCGGTTTATTTGAACGCGCCTTTGGTTTTAAGTTATAAAATGAGACTCAATAAATTATAAAAGCTCTTGAAGATCATAAACTTTTAGATAGAAAGAAGTTTGAGGGCCCGTTTGGTATATAGGTGGGTTTAGGATTTGGATTTAAATTTGGTTTATGATTTGGATTTGGATTTGATGTAAGAGAGAAAAAAAAAGGTAAGAGAAAATAATATAATTAAATTAAAAAATAATATTTTAATAATGAATGAAAGTATTAAAAACTAATTTTATTAATTTATAATATAAAAAAAATTGCATGTAGAGAGAATAGTTTTACCCGACCCTACAAATGACAGAAAAGTAGCCCTTGCACCCAAGATTTAAAATAGTGTTACTGTTTTGGTTTGAATCCTAAATACTAAAGTGAAATATTCAACCAATCAGCTGACTACTGTCTTGTCAAACCAAAAGCCAGCCCAAAGGCCCCAACCAAACGGCACCTGAGCTTTTGGTGCGGTAATGGTATAAAATATGTTTACTTATAAGTTTTTATAGTTTTGTAGTTTGTCATCTAATGTTATTTTATATTTATGAACTTTAGTTATAACTATATGGTCAAATATATCTGAAAATGAAAAGTCCAACTACAATTCCAGCTATCACAAGTTTCTTGTGCGTTTGTTTTTCTTCTTTTTATTCGTTCGTTTTTATTTGATAAAAAGCAATTATCAAATACCACTATACTTCTTATTTCTTAGAGCATTAGGTGTAGTGAAGAGCTTGAGCTCCGTTTGGGCCCCACTGGTGCCACATCACCCCAACACCTCTTCACAACTAACCCCCTCCTCACCAACAACTAACCTCAACTTTTTCATTTGAGCCCCACCACTTACAACTTTATTTTTTTTTTCATTTCACTAAATAAAATAAATTCATTTCACTAATTATAAAAAAATAATACAACAAATTAATTTTATTTCATCAAAAGAAAAAATAATAATAATAATAAAAAAACTTGAAAAAAAAAAATAGATGTTATCTTTTATTTTTCACTTTTTGTACCTAAATTCTTTTAAAAAAATTCCGGCCCACCTTTTGTACCCAATTTCTTAAAAAAAGAAAAAAAAATAAAAAAAAAATAATACATACTATATCAGTAACCTTGTCTTCCCAAAGATATCTCTCATCTCATATCTCCTTTTTCACACTTGCATTTCCAAATTTACAGATCTAACGAAAACAAAAATCAATTGATCTGAAAAAACAAAACACACACACACAAAAACACACAACGTACCCTTCATTCACTTTTTGTCAGAATTTAACTTCGCCGTGGAAGTGAGAGGGATCAAACGGCGAAGTCTGGCGAGGGGGGGGGGTCGGTGCAGCGGCGAAGCCCGGCGAGAACGGTGAGGGTGCCATGTAGGCTCGGCGAAGGGGAGCTCGTTGCTATACCCATTGCTCTTAGAAAATGTCAGCAGGCTATGTTTATAGTGGCTATTAATATTAATAATAAAGGGTTAAAACTGTTTACCGCTGAAACTTTTGACGGGCCCTAACCATTTGGTCTTCACTAAGTTCCGTCCATAACCACGGTTCGCACTAAATTCCACTTTAACTTTGATGTAATTATGTGGTGATGTGAGCTTATTTTGTACCACCAAGCCTAGATTGACTTTCAAACAAAAAATATTGTGATTAAAACATAGGTTATTGTGTTTTTAAAGAGGGAATTGATTTGTACACATTAAGTATTGATTGTGATACTCTAATCTATGCGTAAGATACATGTATAATATTGACATTCTGCTTTAACTTTTTGTACATTAGAGTGTGCAAATTAAGGCCCCCTTTTGGTATATGGGTGTGAGTGGGTTCAAATTCAAAGAAAATTCAAATCAAGTGTTTGGTACATATTCTTTTAAATGACACATGATATAGAATGATAGATTTGATAGGAGCCTAAATTGATATCTTTGGATGATACCAACCAATAAGAATTTAAATATTATTTTACTAATTTCTCTCTCTCTTTCATATGAGGTCATCTTTTTTTTAGACTTTGAGTCTTTACACACCATGTGTTTGGTCTTTGCACACCATCATGTGGTCCAATCATTGGTGCAGGCAAAGAGACAATAACAACAATACACAAGGACTCACACCCAGCCCCGATTGATAAATAAAATACTACACAAGGACTTAGTTGCAATTAAACTAAATTATACCTAATAAACCCTAACCCTAAATTATTCATATCATTTTTCATCTTCAATAACTCACTCTCCCTCTCCTCTTTTCTCTCTAGCCGCATGCCACACCAAAACCCACCACCATCGTCCCTTTTACCGGCCAAAATCCGGCACACCGCCGTCCCCCTAAACACACCGCCACCACCAAACACCTCCACGCGACCTCCTCTTTCTTTTCATCTACACCACGCGCCACAAAATACCTCCATCACCTAGATCTAATCACCACCGCCACTCAATCTTGCTCCACCGCCGCGTTCATCCATCACCACCACTCCTAATCATCCCAATCTTCCATCTTTGCCAAGTACGCGCCAACAACACAAGTGATAAACGTTTTTATTTTAAAAACACAACAAAAAACTAAATGATTTATAACGAAAACGTGTCGAACTAAGTTTTTATCGTGTGACGCGCCGTGACTCGCTCCGAGTCAACTCGCGAGGAACCGATTCGTATGTATTTTTGTGACTACAAAATTTTGGACCACCAGTACGTGACTATTGTGTCGAAGCAGATGAGAAATTTTGGAGAAAAGTATATGGTGGTGTATTACTACAAAATTTTGGACCACCAGTGCATGATAAACATAAAGTACATAAATAATATTAAAAAAATAAAAAGTGTTTATGGGTGATGTGTAAAGTATAGGACTCTTTTTTTATGTGTCTATCTCTCTCATTTCTTTTAATAATATAATAATTTAAATAATAGTTCAAAACATTAAAAAGCAATATTTTCATATATAATTAAATATTTTTTCTTTGTCCCCACCATTTTTCTCTTTACTCCTTTTCTTTCAATCCATACAGAATCCAAATTCTATTCTAAACCATTGAGCATACCAAACGCACCCTAAAAGTTAGAGTTCATATGATACATCCAATAATTATGTAATTAACGATTTTTTATTTTTTTATTATTTATTTATTTTTGTTTTGGCAAAACTTGAAATTGAATTTGATAATAGATCTGAGATATATATTTGAGATGCAATTATGTAGGCATGAGCTTCCAGATTGAAATTAGAAACATTGACTTGAGATGAAATTATAATTTACAAAACACTTATTTCTAAACTTGAATTTTGAACCATTTGAATCTTGGAACACTTGATGAAATTGCAACTACATGAACTTGTTACGATCCCACTTCGCCCAAGTATGGGATTGGGTGGTGGTTTATAATGTCTAGGTGTCCCCTCCTCCTTCAAGCTAGCTTTTTGGAGTGAGTTCTACACTTAGCTTTATAAACAATTGATATCGAACTCTTTCGTGAATTGTTCTTCCTTCTATATTCCAATTCACCTGATTGTTCGTATCAGAACTCTTTTAGTATAATTGACACCACTGAAACTTGCTTCAAACTAGCTAAGATTAAACGTAATAAGGGTGTGCCTCCCACCTTACAATTCATTTGGTCTAACTCACCCCACATGTCCCCCTTACTAGTTCACATCCTACCGGACGCGTCCCCCCACCCCTATCAAATTCATTGGTACTTCAGTGGACCGAATAAATGGTATGGTTTGTGTGTGTATTTTGTATATAACGAGTGTTGGTACCCGCGCGTTGCTGCGGAATTCTTTTGTTGGCGTTAGCTACTTAACGTGAAGTTAGTTACCTAGGACTGACTTTGCAATTGATGTATAACATGAAGGACCATTTATGTAAATTATGTGAGGATTAAATTTGCAATGAACCGATGAGATGAAGGACAAAGTGCGTACAATTTTTTTTTTTAAATGTTAAAGTAACGGTCGTTAGTTAACAGCCGTTAAATAACTAACGGCTGTTAGTACTGTACAAATAGGACTGAATTTGAAATTGATGTATAACATGAAGGACTATTTATGTAAATTATGTGAGGACTAAATTTGCAATAAACCGCTGAGATAAAGGACAAAGTGCGTACAATTTTTTTTTAAATGTTAAAGATAACGGTCGTTAGTTAACAGTCGTTAAATAACTAACAACCGTTAGTAAAAAAAAATAAAAAATAAAAAATAAAAAATTACTCTACAAACCACTGTAGCAGCTAATGTACAAACAACTGTAGCAGCTACAGTGGTCGGCACAATCAACCTCCCCCCTTTTAGTATATACGAGATGGGAAACCCGCGCGTTGCCGCGGGGTGTTTTCCCAAATAAGTGTTCCCTGCTGTATTTAGTAACTTCATATTCGTTAAGAATCAAAGAAAATGTGACACGCCAATGTTAATTGTTACATAAAGTACTCTATTGTCGAACAAATACTAAGATAACAACTTTTCATTATGTAAACTAATCTTTTTTTTATCCTCATCATATTTAATAATCCAGGTCATGAAAACATGGAAATTTCTGAAATGTACAAATGTGAAACCTTTCCGTCCGCGAGTCTGGCTTCAAGGATGAGTGGGGTCTTCAAGATCATTCCAACATAATATATCTCCCGATTGTTTTGTTCCCAAAAAATGGTAGTAAAGCAGACGATGATGGTTGATGTTCACTTCCGCCAGGATTCATGTTTTCACTCCCCCCTTCATAAATAAAATGACAAATGTCACAAAACATCAAAATTACTTTTTTGTGAACTATAATATCAGGTAAAACAATTATGCCAAGACAATCATAAATAATTACTTAGGAGCAGCAAATCGACAGTAGAAAAATCCCTTCGTGTGATGAGTCCAGCTGATATAGTAAAATTTCACCTACAAAATATGTAAAAAAGGTCAATGATAAATTATTTATTTTGGTTGTTAGAGCTCATTTACTTGTCGGTAGATGAATGTGATGTTAAGACCTTACCCAAGAAAGTTTATCTTGCTCGACAGACTTGTCATCCACACTCATAACTCTGTTGGTTAACCAATCACTTCCACTCAAACTTACGCCGTAAACCAAGTATTTTTGCATCATGGCTGACTTCAAAAGCTCGTAAAGCCGTTGTTCCATCCTCGCTTAGTTCATTTGGATCAAGAAAAATCTTCCTTTCTTCATCCAAGCTATCCCGAAACCCACATAAAGCAATGCTCTATATTCATATTAAAAAAAGGCGCACATTCATATTTTTCTATTGTTTAAAGTACATATTTTCTGACCTTTTTGGTAACATTTTTGGTCCAAAACAATGTATAACTAATAAAGGGTGGAAAAAAATACTACCCACGCATACATATATAAACAACGTACAGCACTAAAAGTTATTATTAACAAAAATATGTAAGCAGAAAACAGTCCCATATATGCATACATAAACTCGTACCTGCATATGGAGAATTCGATGAGGTTGAAGGCCTGGATTATGGAAATAGAAATACTTGTTCCCTATCTGGAATGAATACCCATAGCGAGGGTACTCAAATGAGTTGGTCAGCCTCTCACGAAAGATTAGATTCTTGAGCGTTGTCAGTTGCAACAATGATCAGATAATCAGTTATGGTAAAAGAACACATGTTCGCAAATAGTCACATGTAAGGAATGTTATAGATGCTAACCGTTAGATCCAGCAGTCCCAACATTTGGCAAATAGTCTTCCAAACGTTCATGTCCATGTGAAGAGGCAGAACAACATTCGGCGGGCCTAACCTGGACTGACTAGAAGTCCAAAATGAAAGGCATCCTCGGCAAACCTGTCAACAGTGATAACGTATATGAACATCAAAAAAATAAATAATCATAGCCTTATAGAAGTAGACAATGAAATCATGACAGCAAGAAGAATTTGGGAAGAAAACCTCCAAAGATCTGCACATCGTTTGACAATGGGCCTTGAATCCGAGGCGACCCTAGCGAGTGGGAATCCATAGTATTCACAACAGGTTCAGGCGACTTCCGATGAGCGATAACAGAAAGGAAATCATCTTCATCAGAACGGTTGCATAAAAGCCAGCTGTATTCGAACCGCTTGGCAAGTTTTTACATCCGGCCCTCCTCCTCTTAAAGATGCTGCCAGTTTCTAGAGAAAGAAAATGCTGCCAGTTTCCAAGTCAAAGTGCTGATTTACAGCAGGAATACCATTTTGTGGGATAATTCAGCAGGGTATCCTTTGCGTAACTTACCAATACTGTGCTTCTCTAAAGCTTCCATGTGATGCCTTTGGTCTCTTCTGGTGAGAATGCTGCTATGTACATTGGGGTGTAATGTTTGTATACGACCATCAAGCTGCAAACAAAGACGGTAAAGGTATTTAATTTAAGAACGCTTACAAAAAGAAATGAAAAAAGTAATTGAAAAGCTTTAACGAAATGTCACCATTTCAACGAAATGTAGACAACGTTTTGAGAATCAACAATATAAATAACAAATTAGATGGTCCAAGAACCATGGGTCAATCACATATCAAAAAATCAGATGTCCAATAACCTTTGGCCCATTTACAAAATACCTTTGCAGCAATAAAAAAATTTGGTCAGTCATTATCGTTACAACTAAGACTGTTGGTATAAAAAGGGTTCTATTATACAGTGACTTCGAACAGTGTACTGAGAAGCAATATTACCTGTAAATGGTCCTACTGATTTCTCACTTTTGATAGGTGCCGGAATAAATTGGTCATGTAAATCCTTGTAAATCTATAAGGGGAACCGATCCTTCTTACAAAACCATTCATTGAAAGCTAGTCCTTCTTTACACCTACACTTTCCATACAATAAACTAAGACCTTGATTATCAATGTAATGGTCTTTTGAATGATAGATAGCGTTCATAACTTTTATCACCCTAAGAATATGATTAAGGGCTTGGTCTTCTGAATAATCACTTATCAAATATTAGAGAGGGTGTTTGCCATTGTGCTATACCAGATAGCGTTTATAACTTTTATCACCCTAACAATATGATTAAGGGCTTGCCAAATAAGCTTAAACAAACACCCCTAAAAAGTGTTGTACGGTAAAGGTGTCGCAAGTTTTGTGTCGTTTTGTTACAGCAGCGTTGGCTACAGCTATAGCTTACTCATGACCAAACACACAAATTTGCGAACGAAAAGTTTCTTACCTATTTTCGTTTTCAAATATGATATTTGCAAGTGCTCTAACGCCATCTTCTCCCAGGTAACTACTAAATAAGTATGCCAGTGGAAAGAAATAGCCAAACAGCCTTTTGAAATTTATCTGATATCTGCAAACCACCACATAAGCCGAAAAAAGTAAGCTTATGAAGTTTCCAAAAGGATTTGAAAATTGAAGACTTTCTAAAGACGTCGTAGTGATACAATTCCCACCTTTGAGAATCTTTTGACAGGTTTCCAATAAGGGACGCCTGCAAGCTGGACATGATGAATGTGAAGTTATGCATTTATCGACGCAATGAACATGATAACTAATTCGTAAATTTCATGGAAAATACAGCATGTGTAGATTACAGATGTGAGAGTCATCTGTGGAAAATAGTTAACGAAAGAAATCTTATCAGCGCAAAAGCTTATTAGCTCACTTTTTTTTTTCCCAAAATCAAATAAGCTCAGGAGCTGGGAAACTAATCTAATCCAAACATCCGCAAACAAAACATATAATCCACACTATCCAAACCTTAATTCGAGCTTAAAAACTGGATGACACAACTCAAAAATGATTTTCCGATTCAAAATACGAAAATATTCTAAGCAATCCCAAATACCCCCTTATACTCATAAACATAATCCAGATTGACCCTTTCATAAGTATATGGGTGGAAAATGTCACATTTAATGATAAGACACCTGATTAAGTCATACCTACGCTCCTTAAACTGGCTTCGAGCTTTCACAGTTATTTCCATACGGCTTGTAGCATGCCTTTCAATTTGAGCTTCCACCCATATCAGAGGCTTTACCTGAAAACACCAGCAAAGTTTACGATACTGAGAAAACAGGGAGGAAATTATATTTTTAGATTAGGGATATAAATGTAACAACCTGAGTAGCAAGTCGACCTACGCTCCTTAAACTGGCTTCGAGCTTTCACAGTTATTTCCATACGGCTTGTAGCATGCCTTTCAATTTGAGCTTCCACCCATATCAGAGGCTTTACCTGAAAACACCAGCAAATTTTATGACACTGAGAAAACAGGGAGGAAATTATATTTTTAGATTAGGGATATAAATGTAACAACCTGAGTACTAAGTCGATATGTCATAAGATAAAAAGCATCATCAGGAGGTACAAAGGATATTGTTCTATCATAATCGAAGTGTGCCAAAACAACAGTACCTCTTTTGTCATTTTCAAAGGGCCAAAACCAGAACTCGCATCTAATACAGCAAAGTGAAGTAGTTGGCAGACGGTCATGCTATTTTTCGTTCCAGCGTATATCAAATCATCAATGTGAAGACATACATTCCCCGATGTTGATTAAAAGGCTCAGAATTCAGTTCATCGTGGCCTGATTTATCTGGCATGCCAAAAAGGAACACATCATGGACAAAAGGTTATCCACAACCCATCACCCTAGCATATCAAATTGACAGCAAGTATCAGGCTCAGAATAAAGCTTAATAATCAAAAAAGGTGGTCGTCCACCATGGCTGCAAACATAACAGTTTACCTAGCCAAGACACGCACGCAACCTTATTCAACGTTGCTTGCATTCATCACAGCCTAGATGCCATATAAGGTGTGCACATTTGCTGGCACACTTGTTGCGAATGAAAGGTTATCCACAACCCGTGAGCCTAGCATATGAAATTCATAACAAGCATGAGGCTGACAGCAAAGCTTAAGAAGCAAAAAAAGTGGTCGTCCGCCATGGCTGCAAACATAAGAGTTTACCTAGCCAAGACACGGACACACACAACTTTTAGTCAACGTTGCCTGCATTCATCACAGCGATGGTTCCATATCACGTATACACATCTGCCAACCACCATACAATCCTAAAAATCAAAAATGAAAATTCAATCAACACCCACATAACCAAATCATATAACCTATGCAAAACCAATAAATTCATACACAAAAACCCCTAAACATAACAATTTTCCGTTTTGATAGTGTAATCCGAATGGCGAACGCATAAACACCTATGGTCAGTATTGGGCTGCAGACAAATTCAAGTACTTTTGAGGGCCAAATACACCCTGAAACAAAGTTTTAATCGGTTTATTTGGGTTAAGAAAACTTGTTTGTTAAACCTTAAATATATGGTTACATATAACAGCAGGAGCATGACAACAGTTACCTGAATCACGGGCAATCCCTTTAGTAAAAATGCTGCAACCACAATCCTGGTGAGCCAGCCACACTAAGATACACAGTATGCGGTAAGGAATGCAGAAGTATACAACTAAAGCAGGCTCAGATATGTACATATAGAATCGACATTAGATACACTTTGCGGCTGCAACCACAATTCTGGCTGCCCTGCCAACGAACGTGCGTCGAAAAAATGTGATTGTACAAAATAATCATCATCGCCTTAACAATATGGTACATTTCCTTGCATATACTGATGTACCAAACAATAGGCATAGACATTGGCTGACAAAAAAATTTGTGAAACTGTGTTAGGCAAAGCCATAACATGCAATCTTACGCTGGCTATGATTCACGCAATCTTGTTGATACCTATTCACGCAATCTTGTTACCACAATTCACACAATCTCGTCGCTACCTATATGCATCAGGTTTACAAATACATAAGCAAAATTATACCCACTAAAGCAGCAACTTGCTCGTCATAAAATTGGGAAAACAAAAAACATAAACATAATCATTTAAAACCCTAAAATAACAACTAATAAATACGCAAACCCAATTCACCTTCACAGCTAATTTCAGCTTTAAAAAAAACCAAAAAAAANATGCCATGTAATCACCGGAAAAAAACGCCTGCTTAAACTATTCCACCCTTAGAACAATAACCCTACTAAAAAATCACTGTGGAACTGCTACGGTATAAAAAAACCTAATCAATCTTACAAAGGCGCAACCCTAAAATAACAACCCTACTCTATTTGCATAAACCACCACAATTCAACAATAACAATAATTACAATTTAGGCAACCTAAACCCTAAATCCAACACCATAAACCAACAAATACCCACAAAAAGTGAATAAAACAGAATAAGAAATCCAAACGTCTAATTGATTCTGCAACACAATTTGATGAAACAATAACCTTGGTAGCGTTTTTTTATCAGAAAAATACCAATCATCCTCTTTCGCAATCCATCCACCCCACTCAAAATAGTTCAAACCTGCAATTAAACATAAAAATGTGAATAAAAATATCAACTTTTTTTTTAAAATAAGAATAATAACAAAACAAAATTGGAATACAAAAAAAAACGATGAACCGTAGATCTAAGTAGTCGGTGTGTTTTATAGCGCGTGTATGAGATTATGAAGAATCCAGAACAACAAAAACAATATATCCCAAAATCTGTGGTTGTGAAAAAAAGGGATAGATATGGAGCAACTTCAGCCACAGAAGCAATAAAATAATAATTTCACTATTGCTTTCCCTGTTCACCCCCTCACAGGCAACTGTAGTTGCCAATAAACCCATCGGA
Organism: Artemisia annua; assembly: GCA_014162995.1. Classification (NCBI taxonomy): domain Eukaryota; kingdom Viridiplantae; phylum Streptophyta; class Magnoliopsida; order Asterales; family Asteraceae; genus Artemisia; species Artemisia annua. The sequence continues at coordinate 64,941 of LBNU01012716.1, read as the reverse complement.
TCAGACCAAATCGGGGGTGGGCGGCTTCTTTGGAGCTACTCGATCGGATCTGAAAGAGATAAAGGAGTTGTGAGTATGGGTGAATAGTCCGGACTCACTCGGGTAAACTAAATTTTTAATAGGGTCGGGTTGCAATAGGAAATGGGCTGCCCAGCCCAAGGATTAGTATAATAGTATAATATATAATTAATTTTATGGGGTATGTTTTTAATTGTTAGTGTGGTCCTCTTACTACGACTCTACGAGTGTTTGATCTTGGTTTCGTATGTGAGAAAATGCTGATGTGGCGCTGTTGTTTTGGTTTGGTATTATTACTCAGTCTAAGAAAAACATCCTACAAAACAATAACATCGACAGCATAAATGCTTTATGCTGTGATTGAAAATGACTCTTGCCAGTTGCCACTAGTGGATTCAAAGAAAAGATTAAAAGACTTGACACATGAGATTTCATCACTGCCATTAAAGGACAATTGATTCATTCAAAACTTGCAAGTTGCAACTGAGGCTAGGCACATGTTTCATATATATCATAATGCCCTTTACCATAATTATCTTTACTTCTACTGCACATAATAAGTAACCTATTGCTTAATATAATAATAATAATAATGCTACTACAACAAAAGTTTAACAACAAAAATGCCACAATACTTCATGGCCTTCATCCCCTCATTGTCCAATTCTTTGCACCTCATTTTGATCATCAAATGTTTCAATTAAAAGAGGAGGAGCATAATGTGCCGTTCCTTGATGCTCCTCTGCATCTTGGCAATATGATAGGATAATCGTATCAATCGACATTTCCACCACTGCAAAGAAGAGGGTAGCCACTATATATCCTAGACCCCAACACACCTGCATAATCCCATAAAAATAAAGTTAGGATTCAAGAATCGATCTTTCAGGTTAAAGAAACTAACTTGGCTTTAACCCATGTGTTACTTACTAGCACGGGAAATAACGGGGATGTAATCTTGTTATGGGATGATTTGTATTTGTGAGTATCCAACATAAGGAACGCGAAAAGTGCACTTGCAAGACTGACGCACAACTTGCCAAGAAAGAGAATAACATCCCCGATGACATTCACCTTGCCTATACGTAGAATGTTACTAATTATCAAATCTGTTGCCATCTCAGAAGCTCTAAAAAACCCTTTTCCGGTTATAGCAATCTGCAAAAAAATAAAATAAGAAACAAAGTTAAAACAAAACCCCAGTGACATACGCAAACCAGAAAAAGTGCAAACTTAAAGTTTTAAGCCATAAGCTTAACTTACCATAATGTATGCATTGCGGTTTACAGATTTGATGGTCAATTCAATACCCTTTATGCAGAACCGAGAAGTATGGAACATCATCCTCTTAATCCAGCTTTCGGGCATGATGTCAGCAACTTTTAATCTGCGACGTATGGCCTCGAGTATGAAGCGAGTTGACTCAACAAATGACACAATCAAGGACCCGATTGCCACTGATCCAAGGCTGTACCGTATGAGTAGCTTCATTGACGAGAAAACTGGAAGAAACGGAATCTTTGTCTGAATCACAAAACAACTAAATATTAGACAAATACAGTGCCATAAAAACGAAAAAAAACACCGTTTTCTTATTAGGGCAGGTGTCTAACCGAAGATTCACCACGAGCCCAATAGTATGAAGCGACTGAACCGGCAATCACAGTCGAAGAGCATGCTATGATAAATTGAGTAGCCCAGTAGCATCCAAATAAGTGAAATAAAATTGAAGCTGCTATATGAGGGGTGTAATGGATGCTATAGCCACAACAATCATCACAGCTAACCCTTTTAGCTTTAAGATCATAAGCACAGCAATTTGTACTGCAATCATTGCGGACTATTTGACCTGAACTGAAAAGATGGAGGGCAGCCGACAACCAAAACATGTAAAAAACCGCAAGGATTAGGTATGGTATGACTGGAAATATTATGAGAGCATGAACTTCTCCAATGACCTTTGCTGCAACCTACAGGTAGACGAGACAAATTGACTTTTTATATATTACACAAACTGATGTTGAAACTTTTGGGATTATATCAGTAAGATATAGGTGCTCACCTTAAGTACTGAAGTTGCCATGAGGATTCGCCTTACAATAGCTATGGATGATAAAACAGCAACAATCATCACACATGTCATGAGAAAAGCAGCAGCACGGATATGATGTTGCTCCTGAATATAGTCAATTCGTAAATATATAGTAATGAATATATATAGCACGTTTTTGTGAGTAACTGTGTGAAGGGATTGATCAATGTAAGAACATACCCTCGCGGAAACATGATAGTATGGATCATGTTCACCAATGATGGGCGAGATAGCGTCGTCTCCAATCCATCCAGCTAAACCATGCAAAACAATGGAATATATTAAATTCAAAATACAATGATGTGATGATTCAAGAAGTTTCAGGATCAATAAGTTAGTACAATAGTACATATAATCTAACCTTTCATGTAGTAGAACATCGTGACTGATATTATGAGACCATTAAAGAAAAATACGGTAACCCATGGCATTCCAGCAACAAAATGTCGAATCATTAAAAGCCATAGCAACGACAGAAATAGAGGCAAGAATCCACCACATACAATCAACACTGGCCATGATTTTCCAACATCAGCCACATATCTCTGCAATCATAACACCAAAAATTAGTCTCAATTTTGAAATTACTAAGGTAGCGTTTGGTTTGTAGTCAGGAATGGGAATGACAATTTCTGAACCGACTCCCAAAAGTTAGGATATGATTCCTACTTTTAGGACCCATCTCCTCAAACCAAACACTCCCTAAATGCTCAGTAGCAGGAGATTTAGACTTTTTGACAAGTAAAGGAACTATCGCAACAAAAACAATTCAGGGATACACTAAATAATTTTCTTTATTTAAATTATTTTTTACACTGCAGAAAGAAATTTCAGGGTACCTTTAAAACTGAAGACCGGGCGTTGATGGCTTTATGAATAGATTTATCTATGACCATGTCATCATTGATGTTAACACCACTCATTTGCTTCCAATGTGTTAAGGACACATTTGATGGGCGGTCAATAAACTGGCAAGTCCAATAAACTGCATTCCCAATACAGCTTATTAATAAGTCAATAATAAAATATAAAAAATTAGAGTACACAAAACTGACTTATGACATACCGTTTACGCTTGGAAAAATGACAGGGTAACAAGGACCTTGAAGTTGAAGAGAAGTGTTTCTTAATTCAGGAGTAAGGTCAGCAAAATAATCATAATTCATATCGATCCAATCATCTAATGAAAGACGAATATCACCCTCTGGATAATCACAAACCCAATTTAGAGAATCTTCTGATGGTATGGGACAATCTAACAAACATATTGTTCGGGCATTAGACAGTTTGACTCCACTATTCTTTGACCCACTTTGGTAAACTTGGTTAGGATTAACATAGTATTTGAGTTCCAATTCTTGGAGGTTAAATTCTTTGTGTTTGCCTCCACATACGTTTCCTTTATAATCCAACCCAAAGTTTAGCCTGCATAAATACAGCTCATTATGTACCACACGATAAAAAAACTTAAAGAAACGAAAAACTTATTACATCACATAGTGAATATATTAGCATTCAAACAGAAAACGACGTTTGTTTGTATCCAACCATTTTCATGAAAATAATATGTGTCTATCCAACCCAGATGTGACATTCCTATATTAATTTGAATATCTGTGTTCATGAATGTGACCAATCTTGCATATTAGGGAGGTGATGACATTTGCGTTTGATAATTAACTGGATATGAAAAGATATCAGAATCCTATATCAGCTGTATACAAACAAGTACTGGAGATAGTTTTCGGATTGGTTTTCGTTGTTGATAGTTGTGCTAATGAAGATAATCAATAAGGAATCGATGTTCTGAATAATTTGATACTCGGAATGTTTCACTAGTACCCAACCACTTATGAGTAAATCTTTGACTATCAAATAATCAAATCAATCACTTTCTAAATGTAATGTCAAACACTGATAAATTATTCCCCACAATACTAATTTTCCTTAGTAATTTCTTTGAACAACCTATATTTATAGCTCTATTCTAAACTTACTCACAAGATTAAATCCAACAACCCATAGTGAATAACATTCAATATATAAATACAAATTAGTCAAATANATAATCAAACAATCACTTTCTAAATGTAATGTCAAACACTGATAAATTATTCCCACAATACTAATTTTCCTTAGTAATTTCTTTGAACAACCTATATTTATAGCTCTATTCTAAACTTACTCACAAGCTTAAAATCCAACAACCCAATAGTGAATAACATTCAAATCAAAATCTTGATACTTTAATTGAACACTAACTAGCACATTCACATAACCACAAAAATCAAATCTTGAACTAAACATCATATACAAAAACATAAAACTCACACCAACTCCAAGAAATCTTGCAAACCCTTAATAAAAAATAAAAACTTTACATAAACAAAAAAAAAAACTAACAACATTTACTATAAAAATGAAAAGATTAAACTTTACTACTTTTGTTAATCTTATTAAATTTACCTTAAAGGGTTTCCTTGGTTAAACCCAAAACTTGAGTTAACAATCATAGCAACCCAAAAGGCAATAAAAAAGACAAGAAACACAACATCTTTGCATTTTCTGTTGTGTTTTATGATCCCATTAGCACTACCAACTTCACCATTTCCATCACTTGATGGAAATTTACCAATAATTCCTCTCATTTGTTTGCTAAAGAAGAAAGGGTTTTGGTGATGAGAGAGAAAGAGCTAGTGAAGTGAACTAGTTGAAAGTAAAGTGTTGGAAAAAGTAGTGTGAATGTGTTCACAAAGGAGAGAGATATGGGGAATATGTTTTTTTTTTTTTTTTTTTTTTTTTTAATAATTTTCTGTTCCTGTTTTTCTTGCTTTTTTGGTTTTATGGTGTAAATTGTTTTCTTAAAAACTTTACTTTCCCAAACATGTGAGAATATTAAAAAGACTAGATAAATAGTGAAAAATATATTGTACAGCTCATGCATTATCTATTATTCATTCTTTTGTGTTAGTTGAAGAGAGGCTTAATAGGAATGACTGAAGAAAAGTTTCATAAAAGTGTGACAAAAATTCATTTTTCTATAAAGAGTTTATAACATTTACTACTTCTCCATTTGAAATACTAATGACTGACAATGATATTCAACTGATTCAACACCTATCTTTTATTTGATAAATTTTTTTAAAGGCATTAACTTTTTATCCAAAATAATCTAACAATATTCAACTGATTCAGCAACTACTTTTTATTTTACAGAGTAATAAATACTACTGTAAAAGAATGTGAATAAAAATCAGTTTTTGAAAGTTTATGAGATTCCCATAATCACAAAAATTAACTTATATGGTTTTAATATCAAATATGGTATATTAATGAATTCTTTACTTTTTTTTGGCACATAGATAATTGTACAAAATGGTCAAAGTAAACAAGCCTGATTTGTGTTTCCAAAAAATGAAAAGCATGTTTGTGATCTAGGTAAACAAGCCTTTCTTGATATGATTTTGCATGGACGATAACTTCAATGTATTGATAAAAGCTCGAATAGTTTAGTAGCCTTCACTTCACATACATTATTATCTGATAAACTTTTTTAAGGGAATTAACTAAATTTCAAACAATAATTAACTTTCTTACTAATCTAGATTCAAAGAAATAGGTAGTATTAAATAAAAGTGTGGTAGCCTTTAATGGTAAAATAATGAATAATCACTTATACTTTAAGACAAAGATTATGGTCCTCGTTATATTATTCTATTATTTAAGGGAGGACAGCTTTTGGATTTAAGACAAAGATTTCACAGACTTGATTACTAAACAATATCTAATGATGCTAAAGTTTTACAGCTTGAGCCCGAATTAAAGTCGGCTCCTGTTGTGCCCATAATCTCTATGTTTTCTTCTCTTTTTTTAATGTTTTTTTAGATCTTTGCATAAAAGTCCTTTTTGTTTCACAAAATTGAGATTGTTTTTCTTCCCAAACAAGTGGCCAACTATACAAAAACTTTAAATCAATTCAAGTGGACAATCTCAAACTGTTGTATTTTGTCTAGACAAAAAATCTAACATATATTTTTGAATGTTTGTTAATCATAGACTAGGTGCAATTGTCACCATTCAACACCACTCCACCACTTTTCAATTCAGCATCACGTCACCATTGAGCACATCATCACTTTATTTATCTTTCAGGTGCAATGGTCATCACTCCTCTCACGTTTCAAAACACATCTCACAAAATACCTCACAGCCTCACACACACACTCACAAATCAAATAAATAATAAAAACTTGCACGGGTATCGAGTGTTGAGGCTGGTAAACTTTCGTTTCTTTTTTTGCTTGCCTCACACGTGAAGTGATGATGCTCACAATGGTGTGAAAGGTGAGGATGAAGAGTGAGGGTGATAGGTCACACCAATTGCACCGAGCCTTACTAGATTTAATACTAGATGTAGTAATGATCAAACATCACCATTACATCATCTACATATCAACATATACCTTTATTTCCAAACCAACTATTAAAGCCTTGTAGTGATGGTGACCATCAAACTCGTCATGTAAACATATATCATTTAAACATAAACATACCTCACAACACAAAAAACAAGCACACACACGAAAAAATCAAAATTTGGTTTGGTTAAGAAAATGAACCAACCATCTCCAAAATCCAGTGACCACGTGTGAACCCACTTAAGTGTATATGCAATGTGATAACCAGAATGGATCACCGGATCGGAACCGGTTCGACGGTTCTTCCAATTCAACCGAGAAAAAAACGAGAACAAAAAAAAATACCGATTCGATGTCCGGTCTGGTTTCAAAACATTGTGTATATGTGGTTGTAATTGTTCCATAATGCGTGTAATTGTCTTTGGGAATGTTTGGCACGGAGCGGTATGGAGCTTTTTAAAGTAGGGGTGTGCATCGGGCCGGAACCCGACCCGTCCCGACCCTTCCCGACGAACCCCGAATCCCGACAAGCTTGAAAATCCTAACCGAATCCCGACCCGAGTTGTCACAATTCGTAATTTCAGGTCAATTTTCCTAAGTTCCGACATTTCCTATTCATTGAATTTCAATTCATCATTTCACGTAAACAGGGTTTACGGATATTCATTTGACGAAACCGGGTAGGTTGAGTCACCTTGTCATTCATCGTATATTCCATAGACTAGGGTTAGTCTACATTGCATCACGACATCATTTGCATTCTATTCCACTCGTAGATATATATTTTCAAGTTACACTTATTTATTTATTTGTATATAAATAATAAGACAAGTTATTAGTTTTTAACCTAATGTACCAAACAAATTTTCCAATTCGTAAATATATAGTAATGAATATATATAGCACGTTTTTGTGAGTAACTGTGTGAAGGGATTGATCAATGTAAGAACATACCCTCGCGGAAACATGATAGTATGGATCATGTTCACCAATGATGGGCGAGATAGCGTCGTCTCCAATCCATCCAGCTAAACCATGCAAAACAATGGAATATATTAAAATTCAAAATACACTGATGTGATGATTCAAAAAGTTTCAGGATCAATAAGTTAGTACAATAGTACATATAATCTAACCTTTCATGTAGTAGAACATCGTGACTGATATTATGAGACCGTTAAAGAAAAATACGGTAACCCATGGCATTCCAGCAACAAAATGTCGAATCATTAAAAGCCATAGCAACGACAGAAATAGAGGCAAGAATCCACCACATACAATCAACACTGGCCATGATTTTCCAACATCAGCCACATATCTCTGCAATCATTACACCAAGAATTATTCTCAATTTCGAAATTAGTAAGGTAGTGTTTGGTTTGTAGTCAGGAATGGGAATGACAATTTCTGAACCGACTCCCAAAATTTAGGATATGATTCCTACTTTTAGGACCCATCTCCTCAAACCAAACACTCCCTAAATGCTCAGTAGCAGGAGATCTAGATTTTTTGACAAGTAAAGGAACTATCGAAACAAAAACAATTCAGGGATGAAATAAATAATTTTAATTATTTAAAATATTTTACACTGCAGAAAGAAATTTCAGGGTACCTTTAAAACTGAAGACCTGGCGTTGATGGCTTTATGAATAGATTTATCTATGACCATGTCATCATTGATGTTAACACCATTCATTTGCTTCCAATGTGTTAAGGACACATTTGATGGGCGATCAATAAACTGGCAAGTCCAATAAACTGCGTTCCCGATACAGCTTATTAATAAGTCAATATAAAAGATTAGAGTACACAAAACTAATTTATGACATACCGTTTACGCTTGGAAAAATGACAGGGTAACAAGGACCTTGAAGTTGAAGAGAAGTGTTTCTTAATTCAGGAGTAAGGTCAGCAAAATAATCATAATTCATATCGATCCAATCATCTAATGAAAGACGAATATCACCCTCTGGATAATCACAAACCCAATTTAGAGAATCTTCTGATGGTATGGGACAATCTAACAAACATATTGTTCGGGCGTTAGACAGTTTGACTCCACTATTCTTTGACCCACTTTGGTAAACTTGGTTAGGATTAACATAGTATTTGAGTTCCAATTCTTGGAGGTTAAAATCTTTGTGTTTGCCTCCACATACGTTTCCTTTATAATCCAACCCAAAGTTTAGCCTGCATAAATACAGCTCATTATGTACCACACGATAAAAAAGCTTAAAGAAACGAAAAACTTATTACATCACATAGTGAATATATTAGCATTCAAACAGAAAACGACGTTTGTTTGTATCCAACCATTTTCATGAAAATAAT